>JAEQBH010003859.1:0-112998 GCA_016808115.1 Tetrastigma voinierianum
CAAACGAAAACCTACGGTCAGATTTGAGTAAATGCAGAGTGAAGTGACCTTTTCTTTCTATCTCTCTCTCTCTCTTTCTCCCTTTGATTTCCTTTTCTTTCTGTTGATTAACTCCACTTTATTTTTTCCTTTGTTTGGCCTTTCTTTCCCACTTTTTTCTCTTCATTTATTTTTTTAACTTTCTTCGTTTCTCTCATTCTTTTCTCTTTTCTCGTTCTTTTCTTTTGCTCATTAACTTTTGTGTTCTCTTTGGTCTTGTCATGTCTCATATTTTAACCAATAAATTCGTACCCAAATTTTGTTTTTCTTTCTTTATTCTTCAATTTATTTCTTTTCTCTTTCTCTTTATTTATTTTATTTACTCTTTTATGTGTTTCGATATAATGCATGCACTGATCCATATATGGCTCATGGCATGTGTCATTTCACTAGGGTTAAATGTGGCATCCATTACTCATCAGTGTGCCATGACACAGTGTATAGCAGTGAAATTAGTATCAGGAATTGATGAAATTTAGTTGGTAACTACATTTCGCGAGACGAATTCAACGGTGAAGTTTGTGTCGTCATCCGAGATCTAGGAAATTTTTGGTTTTTAACAAAAATTACCCAGTTTCTTTTGAAAAATTGATTTTCTCGAGTTTTCACGATTCTTCATGCCCAATAGAATTTGGTCCCGAGGGGAAATTCACACTGCCTTGCGCACACAAACACGTGCATAAACAATATTCATTAAGTTCGATATTTGACTTTCGATATTAAGCGCGCTGTCTCGAATAGGAATGGGATAGGTGGCTGCGTAGTATCCTGAGTTCCCAGGTTGCTCCTCCGTTCGCCGGTGTTGCCCTGGCAACTCTTAGTATCACGGTCTTTACGTCGTAAAACCTAATTAAAATTTGTCGAGATCTGATGCCATAGAGTCGTCTGTATCCAACACTGTCTATACGATCATTCACGTGAGTTAGATCTAGAGTATCTTAGGGCGTGGAGATGTGGAACACCTCATGGACACACGATAACTGGTGTTGCGCCAATGATCTGCATTCATACCACCCTCTCTAGTATCTTGAGGCTGGTATACCTCGTCGTAACCCCTTTCGACTGCTAGAATCTGATCGCTCCTGTAGCGTCGCCCCGAGAAGATGTGATCACCCGCCTCAGACTTTAGGGTCGGCCGCGGTCCATCAGTAGCTTCGTCTACTGGCGTAGGAGCGCTTCCGAATCAAACTCACGCTACTCAAGGTGCTCTGGTCGTCGGACCGGTGATGGAAACTCTCTCTCACCTCTGTCCAACCAAATCGGGGATCGCAGCCTCCCATCTTAAAGCACGATATTAGGGTGCCATCCGTATACTCGCTTGATAACTATTGTTATAGGTGAATTTCCACTAAGGGTAAGCGCTCCTCCTAGCTACCCTTAAGATCCAGGACACATTCTCGTAGCATGTCCTCTAAAACCTATATGGTTCTCCCCGACTGACCATTTGTCTACGGATAAAAGTAGTGCTCATCTTGACTATGTCCCCATGGCCTTTTGGAAACTCTTTCAAAAGTGTGTTGTAAAAACACCAGGATCCTTGTTGTCTGATGGACCTTTGGTACACCATGTAGCCGAGCAATCTCTCAGATATACAGCCGGTAGAATTTCTCCGGTGTGAAGGTCATCAGCATTCTTTAGAAAATGTCTTAGATTTAGTGAGTCGGTCCACTATCCCCTTGCTCTGACATCCATGTCTCAGCGGTGTGTGTGAGTGGGTCCTGAAAGTCCATCGTGATGTACTCCAGCACCACTCTGCTACCTCAATGGCTAAAGTAGCCTTCATTTGCTTACGATGCTAAGCCTTAACTTTCTTGACACGTGAGGCATCGTTGAGCAAAATCTCAAGCGATGTCGCTACCATTAAAACAAGGTAATGCGCGGCGAAGATCTCGATATCTTACCCGTGCCACTGGATTCTATGATGGCTTGGTGCGGTCTGGAACTCCCGAAGGATCTCCTCTCCCTCGGTCGATTATTTGGGAACCCGCATTTGTCCCTGCCGAGAAAATGTGCCGACTTAGCGAGTCGGTCCACTATCACCCACACCGTATCATGTCTACGTGATTGTTGGTGGAAAGTGGAGTCCTGAAGTCCATCACGAAGCGTGCTCCGGCCCTCCCACCTCCCAATGGGCATTAGCCTGGCGTGCCGATGCTTTCGACTTTTAACCTGGCGACATGTGAGACGCCGTCGAATAAAATCTCCCGGCGTGTCGCTTTATTAAAACGATATCTTGCGGCGAGGATCTCGATACATCTTCATGCATAGATGCAACCAAAACAGGCGAGTGGAACTCTGGAGGATCTTCTCTCCCGGATCACATCGGTAGGAACCCGATTGTCTATCACAAGACTAATACGTATTGGATGGCCCGATATGCGTCACGGTACTTTATTGTACCTAGTCCACGATGGATGATATCTGCGTCCTGCCATGAGACTCAATCACTGCTCGATAGGGATGGCATTAACCACGGACTCCCCCAAAGTACCACGGGCACGATCCAGCTGTGTTGCGGCAAAGCGTCCCACGGTCTCGAGCATCTACGCTCTTGGAAGCTACACTAAATTTAGTACTCCTTGTGACTTAGGCGAGTGCATCGGCAGCTACATTTGCCTTACGGGATGGTAATGCAAAGTGAAGTCATAGTCCTCAGATACTACATCCATACGCACTTGCCCATGTTGAGGTCATTTGTGTGAATATCTTGGACTCATATGGTCTTAAATACCTCCATTGCTCACCACCTGGTAGTGACATAAAATCTTTAGGTAAAGACAATGGCTGTGCTCACGGATCATGTGTAGGGTAGTGCTCATGATTCTTTGGTTGTCTGGAACCATAAGCTACAACCCTCGGATGTAAGACACTTCCCAGTCGTCTGAAGCATCCTGATCTGTTTGTGTACCTCTTGTCCTGATTATGGGATTATCGGAATAGGAATTTGAAGTAACCTCCTTTTCAACTCTTGGAATGCCCCTTATCACCTTTGATTGTCACTCAAGCTTGACCCCACTTGGGATCCAATCTAGTCATAGGTCTTTGCTTTAGCGGGAGAATCTCAGTAAACCTCTGTAATACCTACCGCAATCCTAAGCTGTATCTAGAAGATTAACTTGGTACTCTTGACTCATAAAGCCTCGACCTTTGAGATCCTGCTTGACACACTGCGGTAGACGGCGTGTCCGAATTCGCCGATGCAGCGAAATTCGCATTTGCTAAACCGGCGCCTGGCGGAGTGGTCCTTAGTGCTTGGAGGCAAAATCGCAAATGATCCTCCTTCTCCTCCTCGAATTTGGAGTAGATCAAGATGTCGTCGACAAAGACCACATGGCCCAGTCCAAATAGGGTTAGAAATACCCTGCCATGAGATCCATAGTCCGTGGCGCATTCGTCAATGGTAGGGCATCATTGTGTACTCGAAATGCCTATACCGCGTCTTAAACGCTGTCTTAGGGATATCAACCTCCCTAACTCTCATCTGATGGTATCCGGTGTGAAGATCTATCTTGGAGTAGACTCGTGCCTCTCGGTACGATCAAACAATTCATGATCCTCGATAAGGATCTTAGATTCTTTATATTAACTCTATTCAGCTATCGGTAATCAATGCACAGGTGAGGGTCTTGTCCTTCTTTTTTCGCCAAACGACCGGGCGTCCATGGTGAAGTGCTTTCGATGCAATAAAACTCTTATCAACGATTCTTGCGGTTGGACCTTGAGTTCTTGCGACTCAATAGGATTGCCATCATGAGGAGTCATAGAAATAGGCGACGTGCGGGTGTAACTCAATAACAGAGTCTATATCTTATCTGGAGGCGAAATCCCGATGGCTAAATGCGGAAAGACATCCTCCTTCGCAAACCACGGGGTAGTTTCAAATCTGTCTCACACACCTCGTCCTCTAGGCGAGGCTTGCTGGCGACCCCGTCAGCTGACCACTCCGTGCAGGTCATGCACGGTTTGAGGTAAAGAATCATGTTTATCCCTTGAAGTCCTGCACGAATACCATCCAGTGTGTAGGCGATAATCATCTATATCACGATCAATGACAACTTGATGTCGCGAATTAACCCGATCCATGCTAAGAATGACATCCAAAATCTAGTATATTATTTACGAAGGTCCATGATGGCGAATCCTTGAGATCTCTAACTGATAATCCCGACATATCTTATCAATCCTCACCTTAGTCTCTAGGGGAGAACTCACATGTAACGACTCTTCCCGAGTCTCCACCTCAAGCCCAAAACATCCACAGATGCGGCAGCAAAGAATGTGATGCACGAGAATCCATGATATCTTTGCCCGTATGCGAGATAACGAAATATACCAATTGTCGGTGATCACCCAGCTAGTTTGTGGTGCCACAGCGTAGACATGCCTTTGGGTCCCTAAAGTACCGGCCTGGAAGTCTTGGCCTCGACCCATGCCCTGGCTAATATGGACCGTCTGCGAAATAGTAGGTGCTTGTTCAGCACCCTGGGACTGATATTGTTTCCCCTGGCCTATGTTAGGGTAAGGAGGAACAAACTACGTCTGTACAAGTCCCACTGACGATTGGGGTGATAGTGTCCCTATAACCTCAGGATTCAGCCTCCCGAGGTAATCTCGCTTCATATGTCGGTGATAGAGTAGAAACTAGTTCTCTTCACGATTGGCTAGAATACGAAGTGTCTCCCGCCGCCGGAATGAGATTGACCTTGGCCTTAGCCAGATATTGCGACCACCGTCCTAAGGTCCTCGAGGGCATATGATCCTTTACCGCCTCTTTAGAGCTAGAAGAAGATTGATTCTCCTTCCTCTTAGTACTAGCACCCATATCCCGGATGCTCAGTGTGTCATCTACTTATCTTCCAATGGCTAAGGATGTCTTAACCATCGAGTCCCCTCCTCCCATGTATGTCGGAGGATGATATGCCTAAAACCCCTGGAGGTTACTCGTCCCTCCATAGCAAACCATTGCACTAGTCGGGTGCGGGTGGTAGCGACCCACGGCACCACAATAATGTAGTACAGCACCTATGGCCTCATAAAGGCTGTGCTGTTTGAAACTCACGGAGTGGTGGTTGACTATTTTCCAGTGAACGACCTCTACGTCCTTGCCCTCGACTTGCCATCTACACAAGTTAAGATGCAATTTAGAGATTCTCTCTTTTCATTTATGCATTAATGGTGCATAATGCAAACACTAACCAGCAGCCATTCCCTACGTAATCATGCTTGTCGTTTTCCAAACCTAAGGTTTTATTTCTGTGGTGTTCTCAGGAAGTTTCTATAGCCATTCTATCATGCATATATTCACCTGCCATGATACATCTCTCATGGAACATATTAGAACATAAAGAAATCAATGCACCTGATAGTTTTCTACACCCATTCCCACTTAATCCACAGGTATTTGTATACCTAACTCTTGATACTCGACTATAACTGAAACCCGATAACTAAAAACACTTATGGATACCCTTTGCAGAGCTCCACACAGGTAGTGGTTGCCTAGCTCACGATACAGTGTGGCGGCCCGAATCCGGGGTCAGTTAACAACCCTTCAACCCGGGTCATGTGGATTTGGGTGATCCGATACCACATTGTTGTGTCCCTGTTATCGGGATCCATGTTTTCCATAAAATCGAGCAAAGTCTCTTTGTTGGGGGCTCACCCGACATACAACCCCATATAACGATTATGTCGTAACCAATCTAGGGTCTCAGCAGTAGTGGTGACCCGCAAAGGTCCATGTATTCCATATTTGTAATATACATCCCTTTCTTAGGGACACATTCATTCACATTTAAATCTAAAATATGAAAATAAAACACTTAATTACGATGCGTAGAGTGGATCACGACCTTATACCATATCTATACAGACTATTTATCTGATAATCAACCCAATTTTATAAAATCATTTATACAAAGCACTTTTACAAAATGTTACTCAAGGCCACATGTTGGCCTCGCCATATCCACGGCCTTGTCGGAGGCGCGGAGTCTCCTGTCTGATATGGACTCTCAGGTCATTTTAGTCTTGAAACCCGACCACTAGAGCCAATTTTATACAGACTCGTCTCATGCACTCACTCTATGGTCCTAGGGTGTTCTAGTGCATATGGAGCCATGTATGCGATTCAATACGGTCTAATTCACATGTAAATATATAAACAAGCATATATTTACAAAATTCAATTCACACAATCATGTCCTGTAAAATTCTCATTTCATACCAAATTAGCTAAGCAGGGTAATGATCGAATCTGACGATTTAAGCTGAATGCTCAGCTCGATCAAACATTTTCAGCCAAAAATATGTTTTGAGAACCTTTGTTTAGGAATAGTGAAACCCTGGTTACTATTCCCAAAAATCCTAAATCATCCGGTTCATAGAGAACCCGCATTTCACTGACCATTCTAGGCCTCATCAAACCAATACATGATTTAATACAATATTTCCAAATTTGCTCTTGTCCGGTCGTGGCGATCTGGTACTCGATGGGTGTTAAATTCATATCAATTTGGTCCCGAGTTTGGGGCCAGATCAAGCAACCCCTCATGGCCTCATTCGAAACTCAAACATTCATAAAAGTACTTAAGAAGGAATAAAACCCAAGTAGGGAGAAACCCTACCTCCAAGGAGTTTGTCTAAACTCATGCATCAAATACCGACCTCTCCCGTAGAGTAGCTTTCCTTCTTGTCAAAGCTGAAACCGGTTGGATAAACTTGCAAATCTGAAAGTATAGTGTTCTCTTTACAGAAAAATCGCCATTTTCATTCTGCAACTTTTTTCTCCTTCCCAAATTCACGTTTGGCCTTTTGAATTTGTGGGAGACAAACAACGTGACAATTTTGTCTTGTGTCACTTAAACAATTCGCTATACCGTTATATCCTTATTTCCCAGTTTTGACGTCGACACTATCACCCGACCGTCCGTTTTCATCGTTTTCTATTCGTACCGCCCTTGGCGCAGGTACGCATTATATGTGACTTTTCGTCGCGTATTCGAAAATCGTTCTGACACCGAGACCTCGATCCCTCGAAAAAGCGAGTCAACTCAGTATCTTGGAGGATTTTACAAAATTAGACGTGCTAAGTTGAATTTGGCGAGCGATTCCAACGGTGAAATCCGTTTCGTCATCCGAGATCTAGAGAATAAATTCTGGATTTTTAACCGAAATAACAATTTTGTAACCGAAATTACGATTTTGCCCTTTTTCCATAAATTGAAATTTCTCGGGTCTTACATTCTCCCCTCCTTGAAAGGAACTTCGTCCCGAAATTCTGGATTATTACAATCACTCACATGCGTATCTGGCGTGTATTTCTAAGTACATGTGAGCGATCATTTAAATCTTAAGCAGTAGCTCCGCGTACCTTCATCCTAAACAAGAAGGGATGGGTGGCGCATTATTGTTCTCGCTCCCGTGGTGCTCCACTCCATAATTGCCTCCGTAGTACCCTCACTAGCCTCGCGGTCTTTGCGTCGCAAGCACGATGCGTATCAAAATGCACCAATTACTCGCCGAAGGTCGTGATTCTTCAGCTCAATCTTTCGTCAAGTCGTAAGGTTGGATATGGGTATACTTCGAACATGGGGCGTGAAATACCTCGTGGACACGACATCTTTGGCGTGCGCCAGCCGATGCGCTTCACGGTGCCTATCCTCCGAGTGCTCTCGAAGGCAGATGAATCGGCGATAACTTCCCACATTTGGCGAACGACCGGCTCCTCTTAAGCATCACCTTAGAAGGCGGTCGACCTCGAACTCTAAAGGACTGACGTGCACACATCTACGTAACTCTTCTGTAGGCTCTAGTAGTGAAAACATTTGTCGTCGAGTTTCAGCAGCTTCTCGGAGGTATCTCTATTCGGATCCCGGGACCAGTGATGGAGCACTCTCCCACCTCGGTCCGACTAACGATTGACTTGTGGCCTCTGTACAGTACCTCATATGGCGCCATCTGTATACCGCGTGCTATTGTGTAGGGAATTCCATAAGAGCGATTGCTCCTCTACCCCTTAATACCCCAGAGACATATGCTCGCCGGCGTGTCCTTTGCTTTGTATATAATTCACCTGACGTGTAACCACACACAACCCTTACTTTGTGTGTAAGCGCTGACCTTCAAGGGTCCATAATCACTTACAATCAATGAATTTGTCAACCTAGTCCATGTCATGAGATGACATCCATATCACAGAGCCACTTCTTAGTGCTCAGCGACTGCAATCTGATTTCAAAGGGGTATCCCGAATCTGAGTCACTCCAGGCTCATCACTGACTCTAAGTCTCACATTGTCTTTTTGACCATGTGTTTTCATCTTGATTAACTTAACTCTTCGTCTTACACTTCGAGCCTCTTGCATTCACCACGAGAGAAATTTGGGGTATCTCCTCGGTCTCTTACACGCAACTCCGGGATTCTCACCTTAGGGATTAATTTACTTTGCTTTATGACACACTTGAATTACTCTTCATTTCTGAATCGAACTATGAGTCTTCATTGGACGTGGTCCTAAGCCTGTCAAACTCAAGCACACTCACCAAGAGTGGTGAATAACCCTCTTGTGCACCCACACCCAGGCTCGCCAGCGATGTTCTGGGTGCACACGAGAGCCTTGAATAATGCCATCTTGTGACACCACATCGGGGTCCACCGTAGACGGAATCTCGAAGTCTCTCGCTCATAATCCCGACCTATCGGGTCAACTTTCACCCATCCTTGGGAAGAACATCTATTCCAACTAAGAGGCGCCAACCTCTAAGCCCGAATCCAGGCCTTGTCGGTTATAATGACCGGCTAAGGTCCCAAATTACTATGACAGTGTTTGTCGACTTCATCCATGTCGACGACCTCCAATAACCAAATAATTACCACCACCCCAAGGTCCACCAGCGTAACTTTTCGCTCTTGTAACTCGATACGTCACGACTTAGGCCCATACTGCGGCCCTACGGCACTATGCGTATTCTTTGGGAAGTGCTTGTATGCTTCCCAAAAGCGAAGCGGTTCTCGACCGTCTTATGGTGTGGAGGAATGACCAGTCTCTCTCTGATGCAATGCGCCCGGGTACGACCGCCCCCAAAGTCACAGGATCCCTTTGTCTCTGGGGCAATCCTGTCTCACATGCCAAATCCATTTTAGTCTTGAATTCGTGTGAAAGCGGTCTTACGCCTCTTCAACGAACTAGAAGGCTGATCCTCCCTCACTACGAACGCATCAGAGTGCACCAGAGCATCACCGATCTCTCTCTCTATGGTCGGGCGGTCGACCATGAGTCCATGTCCGTAGGTGAAATCTACGATCACATACAGAATGGACAACTTGACCCATTCTCGGGTACATTTCACTTTAATCTGACGATCGAAACTTCGTATCTCGAAGATTGACATTCGGTCTCTCCCAACTCATCATTGCCTCAACCTTCTCTAGGTCGTTGGCCTCCGAGATGTTGACCGCGACACATCCACAAATCTCCCTCGGTAAGCTAAAACTTGCACTTAGCGTACAGTTGATGGTCTCTCGGTAGCGCCAACCTGATCCTGAAGTGATACTCATGCTCCAGCTCGGTAGGAGTAGATCAATGTCATCCGCGAAGACTACGAAAAGCGATCTAGATAGGGTTGGAATACCACATGCATGAGATCCACCAGATCTTTGTTGGTGCATTCGTCAATCCAAGGCATCAAGTAAACTCAAGTGCCCATGCTTAGCGTCCTAGCGTTGTCTTGGGATATCATCTCCTAACCCTTAGGCGCGATGGTAACTAGTGCGAGGTCTATCTTGGAAGTAGACTAAATCTCTCGGCTTGATCCAAACAAATCGTCGATCGCCGATAATGAATTAGATTCTTGATGCGTAACCGGTTCAAGCTGTCGTAATTAAAATTACGGTCGGAAGTGTCTTATCCCTTCTTCTTCGCAAATAGAGCAGGGCGCCCATGGGTGAAGTGAGGTGATTCTAATGAACCTCTTATCCAGTGGCTCCTGTGGCTGGACTCTGAAAGTTCTATGACTCAGCCAGGATGCCATCTATGTGGAGTCATAGAGATGGGTGAAGTACCAGTATAGTCGATACGAAGTCACACTGCTTGTGGAGGTAATCCAATTTAGCTCATGGAAAAACATCCATATCTTTCATCTTACTTTCGAGGTAGATCTAAGTCACGAGGTCTCTCATAAGGTCAAGGGTAAGACTCATTAGCCAACCCACTAATGTCACGACACACACGGACTCATTATGCGTGCGGGGCAAAATGTCGTATTTGTCCCACGAAATACGTGAGTGCCAGTCTTGCGTGTAGGCGGTAACCCTCCTACGCTTACAATTGATAACAAATCTTTGTGTGGGTCGACCAAATCCATCCTTGGATGACATTGAACTCGACATGTCCATGATCGCCGGGTCCATTGTAATTAGAGTCACGAGATCTCTAACTTCGCAACCACGACATATCGTCACCATTCTGCCACTAATCTAGGAAGAACTAGCATCTGAGCTCCTACAAGGTCTCGAGGTCCTTGCCCATTCTAATATTGGGCCTCGCTCTGGCGAACGCATTTAGTGTAATCACAGTAGTCATCGGTAATTTCCATAACCTCTAACACCTTCTGTCTGGCCCTTGAACCCGTTGGTCTTCCACCGTTGGATCTCACTCCCCTGTGAATGTCGGATGATGCTTTAAACCTTTAGATTTACTAGGGGATCTTCCGAATCTACTGCTAAAACCATTTATGCGATAGCGTACTTCGCAATACCTACGACCTCGGCAAGGCACGCTTATCAAATACTCGTGGTGTCTATTGGTACCTGTGGAGCGCCCTCGTCCTCGTCTCGACTAGCCATCTCATTTCCAATGGCAACGAATCCATTTAATTTTCATTTTGATCCCAACTACTTGATACACATGCATTACTAACCTAAGACTTGTGACCATGTTGGCCAGTTCATTTCTAAGTGGCTCTAAATTCCAATACTCCACTTCATTTATTTCACTAAATTCTAAGCTTTCTTGATGTTTCGGTATCCCGAATCCTAAGGTCGCAGATTCTTAGTATCGGCGTTCGCCTTTTTCTATGCAACGTTATAGTATTATAGTTTTCTGCCTTGACATGCCAATCACAATTTCAAATGGTAGTTAAATCTAATCTGATATCTCTAAGGCATAAACCACGGCCCCGGCCAATGACCAATGGCATGCCCGAGCTGCGAGCGGCGCCGTGCCACGTGCCAGCGCCCTTCATGGCGCCACCTTTGCGCGCCCGGTTGCCATTGCGATACAGCGCCTCTTCCTAACCTATTTGCCTCGATCCTGATACACTTAACCCACTTGCACACCTCTTCTCTAGCAATACAATCCACCTCTTGCACATCGAGTCACTATATCCTGTCTGATATTTCTTGCAATACAATTGGGCAGTAGCTCAAATCATTTTATGCACCAAATTTATTATTATTATTATTATTTTTTCGTTTCTTTTTTTTTTTCATTTCCAGCTATTGGAAAATTAAAAAATATATATATATATATATATACACTCAAATAAATTTATAAGATTTATTTTACTCCATTCTTCAATTTTACCAGCTTGTAAAATATAGAAATTTATTTTCTTCACCTCATAACCAAATAAATTTATAAAATTTATTTTTCTTTAATTCTTTTTCGATTTCTGGCTGTAAAAAAAAAAAATATTCTCCACCTTATTTAATTTTTTTTTCTCATTTCTCAATAAACCAAATAAATTGTTTAAAATTAATTTTGTTTATATACATTTTTTTTTCATTAAATTCTGGAAAATTGTCCAGAATTTCCTCAAAGCCTCCTTATATAACACTAACCCTAGTGTTCAACCTCAAATTTATAAAAATTCGATTTCATTATCCAATAAGCCAAATAAATTTCTAAAAATTTATTTCTTTTAGTTTATTCTTGAGCTTTACTCCTTTATTAAAACTCACAAACGTTTTCTATGTGGTAATCCTTAAGCATGACTTCGTAACATGGTATACATACCATTCGTAAACATTACCTGACATTTCATCAAATGCTGAAACACACAGCAACGTGCATGCGTGTCCTAGTTTTGTCATTGATTTCCTAGGTAATCTCATTACCTAGACTCGACATCGAACCACCTAGTGGTGATGTTCTTACATCAAGACTATGGCCTAAGCCCCGAAATCCTTAAGCCCTAGGTAGCGTATATGCCTAGGCTCGATACCTGTGTGGCGCCCCCGGAAATCCGGGTCAGTTGACTACGCTGACGTGAGCTTGCTCGTGAATGTCGGGTGACCAGGCATCTCATGAAAATCGGCGAGTCTCGCTTTGTATGGGAGCTCTACCCCGGAAATATGCGCATGTCATACGTAAAGCAGTCGATATATCATCACACATGAGTAAAGCGGCGCGGGCCCATCGCAATCACTGCATGCTTGATATACATAAAGCATCTTACGTATGTCGCAAATAGTTCACAGAGGTAATAATTTACTCTTATCTGACACGTATATCAAAATTAGAGAATTCTAATACATGTAAAATCATGAAAGCCCTTGACGGCTTTCTTCACTGACCTCGATCTCACAGGGCGAGCCGTCCTCGCACGCTCACTGTCGCGTGGAAATAATATCAGCGACGGGGTGAGCTAATGCTCGATGAGTGGAATCGCCTAGAGTGGGCTACTCTCCACTTAAGTGTAGTGCAATGTTCAAATAAACAACGTCAGGAAATGCATGATCCTAGCGGATATCTGCTTCATCCTCACAAATACCGAGTCACTCTTGAGCTCCACTCACACTTGCTGTGTCATATGAGAATTATTATTTTGTTAGTGGACAACCCTCCCGGAGTGTATATATATCAGGTGGTCGAGTCTCCGACGATTGGCGTTATTGTGGACCCTACCTCGATAATATGCTTGGTGGGTGATAAGAGCCCGATTGATATTTTTAACTGGTATGGGCTTCCTCAGGTCATTTTTTAGTTTAGACAACCTGCAGACTCATCTCATGCACTCCTCTATAGTCTAGGGGTGTTCAGGTGCGTATGGATTAAATGTATCATAGATTCAATCTGATCCCCAATTACGTGTAAATATATAAACATGCATATATTTACAAAAATTCAGATACAAATCATGTCATGTAAATTCTTATTTCCTTACATCAAAATTAGCTCATAGGCTAATGATCAAAAACACGAGCAATTTATCTTGAATCGCTCAATAAATAGCATTTTAGCCAAAAATATATTTTGAAGCATTTGTTTGAGAATGATGAAACCTTGATTACTATTCCCCGAAAAATCCGCAATCATCGGTTCATAGTGAACACGCATTTCCACGGCCATTCAGGCCTCATCAAAATAATGTGGTTGACTGAATATTTTGAAATTCTTACGCTTTTGCTGCTTAATCAGCGTGCGATCCTGAAATTTGCTCAATAGGTGTTCAAAATTCATATCAGTCGGTCCCGAGTTTAGGATCGTCGGCTTGACCCCTCGAGACCTTGTTAAATTTGAAACATTGTAGTAATTTAAGAAAGGAATAAAACCCCGAGTAGGGAGCCCTACCTCGAGGAGTTTATCACAGCTCGCCCAAATCCGATGCCATGCGAGAAGCCCTCTCAAGTAGACGGCTTTCATGCTTGTCGGCTGACGGTGGATCGGCAAATCAGAAAGTATGATGTTCTCTCTCTGCAGAAAAATCGCCATTTCATTTTGCAACTTTTTCTCGCCCACCAATTCACGTTTGGCCTTTTTGAAATTGTGGAAGACGAACACTGGTGACAATTTTGTCTTTTGTGTCATAAATGATTGCCCTAATACGATTAATAATAAGCCCAACTTTGGGGTTTGACGTTCGCGTATCTGCGGCCGTCCGTTTTAAATCGTTGTTCTACTCATGCCACTTAGGGAGAAGAATTAGTGCTGTTATGTGACGTCGTCGAAAATCGTTTTACGGCTGAATGATGCGCCGGCGATGTCGCTATTATCTGGAATTTTATGAAATTAGACGTGTTATTTGGAATTTGAGGCGATTCCAGCGATGAATCAGTTTAGATCATCGAGATCGAGATAATAAATTCGGATTTTAAAAATAACATTTTATAGCAGAAATTCACGATTTTGCCTTTTTTAGAAATTGAAATTCTGCAGTGCCTCTGAAGCATTCGCAAATATTGAATTCGCATTCTGCATGTTGTAAAGCACAAACATGAACCTCACCCTTGTAAGGTTGTGTGTGAAATGTTGTTAAAGATGAGTTAGCTATGAGTTACTATAGTATAATCTAAATCATATTCGCTATGTAAGGTTCAAGTGAAAAATACCTTTATTTATGCACAATCTTATATTTGTTTTATTTGCTTGATGGAACTCTGTTCAATAAGAAAAACGTGTTTTAGTAAAAAATAAATGGGATTGTTGGAGTTATGTGAAGTTTTTGTGAGGTTTTTTTTTTTTTCTGCATAAAATTTACTCTTTGTTTTAGTATTTGACTTAGTATAAAAAGTCTTTTGACAGATTAAAAAAAACAGATTTGCTCCCACGATCTCAATATTTCTTTCCCGACTTTTCTTTCCTTCTCGTTTTTCTTGTAACCTTTTTTTACAGTTTTGTGTTTAGAAAAAACAAGAGTATGAGACATCACATTAGTTTTCAAAAGAGAGAAACAATTACTCTTTAAGTGTTATAGCTTTCCAAGCAGCTTATATGTTGGGTGTTTAATTTTGTATAGTTTCTCAATGCAGGAAAAACCCAAATTAGAGAATATCATGGTGAGTTTATCCTGGTGACGACAAGGCTGTACTACTGCTTGAACAATCTTAGGCAGAGCCCCTCATATCGTCTTAAAGAAAGGGACCTAGTCCTCGACTTAACCCAAGACATTTGTATTATTTTTCTTTTGTATTATCAACTGCTGCACCAACATAAACAATAGACCATGCCAAGGAATTGAAAATTATTTTAGGTAACTCTCCTTCTCTTGACAGTGAGATTTACTGCCAAATTTGAGAATTAGTTCCAGTCAGACTTGTAGGAGGATTGCTTCCAGTAATGGGGTTATGCTGAAGTATTATTTGAACCAGTTGGGTGCCCAAATGGGTTGACCTGATCAATCCGTTATATGAAATGATAGAAGGAACAATTTAAGAAATAATTGTCCAAAATCGTCTTAATATCTGAAGGATGCTATGTGACCCATTCTTTATCTAGGTATGTAGTTCGATTCAAATTCTGATGGTCTGTGTGATCGACTATTTAGCCATGCAGGTTTCTTGTCCAGATTTGGAGACTGCGTCATTAGAAAATATGCCAGTAATGTTGGAGTTCGAGAGTTTAATATATGGGATGGCCCTTTGTGTTTTCTACCTACTGTCTTGAGGCGATGTGAACCACAGATTCTCTACCATTTTCCTTCGTGTATGAAGAACAACAGAGAAGAATATGTGTTCTCATCTCAAGAAATCCCCTTCCTTGAATTGAATTGTTTTCCCTTCGATTTTTTTAGCTAGTGGTTCCATTTCTAGCCTCAGAACTTATCCTACTTAGATCAAGATTGAATCTAGTTCAATAATTTCCTTATCTCCAAGAAGATAAGAATGGTGTGACAGTTCTGGCTTTACTATTAAAGGGGACCATATGAAAATTGAGGGAGCTAGATACTAACACATACCCTATTCAATAAGTTGAATCCAATCCAATATTTTCAACCTCTCAAGCATATTTGAGGCTTCTATTTCGCGCGTAAGAAAAATATGGACGCAGATACAACGAAGAGTCAAATCAATGTAACGGAAGCGCTTATGTCACAATGTTGGACACGTAAGCACATGTGCTACTTCCAGAGATACTATAAATAAGTGCTTTTGGGAATGCCCCAGACACAGCAATTTGCAGCCCATCATCAGAATAATATTTTGCAGTTCTTGAACCGGAAGCTTGAAGCAGCTCGCGGATTAACCGTCATCGGATTTGAGGGTAAGTCTGCTAGAAATTCACCGTATCGACCGATCATTACAAAATGAGTAGTAATATTCCGATAGCAACTGTTGAGGTTCAACAGATTGAACCCAGTAGATTACCAATTAATAGTTATCGACAAAGAGGTCTACCTTTTGGAAGGTTTCAACCCTTCGAGGTGTTAGGAGATAGTGATGCATGGGGAAATAATCAGTTAAACTGGACTAACTTATTCTTGTTAAATAAGTTATTGCGAAAACCATTGAAGGAAGAGGATATTAGCACAACTGATACTCTTCTTGATGTCAAAGATGTTAATGAATCTACCTTAAAAGATGTTAAAAACCTTTGCAAAACACTGTCAAGTGATTTTGATCGCCTCAAGGACAAATTGAAGAAATGAAACATGCATCAGATTTTAAGAAAATACAAGAAGAAATCAAGAAAATAAGGTCTACGGAAGGTGTAGAAACCAGAGTCGGGGACCTAGAAAAGGAAGTGAAGAACTTGACCAAATTGCTGACCGCAATTGCCATGAAGTTAGATGTAGCATCAGATCCGGGATGCCTTCAGTAGCCTGCAGCAAAGTCACGTGAAGCTCATATCGAACAAGCTCAAGAGAATAATTCTCTCTCCCTCTCTCTCTCTATCTCTATCTCTCTTCTTGTAGAATAGACCAGTCAAGTGTCTCTCTCTCTTTGTAAAACACAAGCAATAATATGGAGTCTTCACATGTATTATTTCTCCTTTACAGCTTGTATCATGGTATCAGGATTCAACGATCATAATTAAAGACATACAATTATGTAATGTTGAACATATGGAAGCGTTGATAGAAAATTTACATGAAAGAACTGATAGGTTATTAGAAAAAAACATTTTGAGATAATGAAAACTTTATTACATACTATCTATTCCAAATATTACATAATCTCTTATTTTAAGTATTCAAACTAAATAAAGCAAAAATACTTCTATTTCAAAATAAACTTTCTTACAAACAAATATTCTCAAATACTTGCAAATAAAATTAAATAAAAAAATAAAATAAAACATTACTTTGCATGATTTTAGAAAACTAAATATAAATCAACATCTGATTGGAGTTTGGTCTCACTGCATCTTCTCTTCAACTTGTTTTCTCCATAAAATAAACAGCAATTGAGTTTTGTTGGTTTCTTCTTTTGTTTTGTTGTTCATTTCATTCTAACAAAACCTCAATTTAGGAAGTATTTGTGTCACGTTTTCTACTACTTTTTAAACTTTGGTGGCGTTTTATTTTCACTCTTTAATTTAAATCTAAATTTTAAATAGAATTTAAAACTAAGAATTAGATTGTTTATTTTTTTCATATCTTATTTATACATATTAAACATTAAAATTTTAGAAAAATATTATATGCCATTTTTTATATTTACAAAAAGTAAAATATTTTAGGCTTGAAAATGGTGTTTTTTCATTTATAAAGAGTCAGTTATTTTGATTTTCTTTTCTATTTAGTTAATTTTAAAACCATTCAATAAAAGTCATGAAGAAATTAAAAAAACTACACATTTATAGTTTGAAGCAAATTACTAGCTAGCTTTCATTAAGGAAAAAGAAGAAAAAAAGAAGCTCCTCAGTTTCCAACACAGTAAACTTTATAATAAGTTATGAAAAAAGGAAAGAAAAATCTTAAGTTTGTAGCGTTAAGTAGAACAATAGTAACATAGAAATTCACTTTCCAAATGTGGGTACAATATTAAGTATTACGGTTATCATTGAAAAGCCGCACTTGAAGATATCATGTAATCATTAAAGTGTAATCACCAAGACATTCGTCATATATTTATAGATATTTTCAAAGCTAAATCTGATAAGATCAGAATCATATTGTGAGATCAGGCGTATCCAGCACTGTTCGTTCTTGAATCCACACAAAAATGCGTGATCTTTGTCTGTGAGAAAGCTTTTCGAGTCGAGTTGAGCCAGTTCGGACTAGCGACTTTAGCCGATTAAAAACTGACAAAATTTCGATTAAAAAAAAAAATGGCAATCTTAATAAAGAAAATCTCGGCCTCTCATTAAAAGCCCGTAGGGCCAAAATTCAATAATGAACATGCAATCAAATTCAAGCTTGCTCAAACTTGACTATGGAAATGATTTGGTCATCATGTTGGCGATTATCATGAATGTTGACTTTATCCATAATGATATCACCCCATTTGACATAGAAGCGCAGTGATGGATGCATTAATAGCAATTATGGAACCTTGCAAGATATATAATCGAGCAGACCTTCTTTGTGCTTTCATAACAATATCGACTCCTTTGCTAATCTTCACAACTCCACCTTCACAGTATAACACATACCCTTTTTTAATCAGAGTACTGCAAGGTATCACATTTCTCTTCAGATCTAGGTCATGTCTCACATTACCAAGTGTCATAACTATCCCATAAAATGTTTTGATTCAGATTATTCCAGTTCCAATAATCCTACAGGATGCATTATTTTCAATCAACAGCGCACCTATAGACATGATTGATATGTTGAAAACCAATCTTGATTAAAGCACATTAGTAGCGAGTAACCTAAGTCAAGAATCCAATCCTTGCTAAGTTTGGAGTTGTTATAAAAACAACTAGGAGGTCTTCATCAGTGTAATTATCTTCTATAACACTGGCTTCATTGTTGGAATTTCTGATTGCTTTTCATTTATGACTACTTTTTGTTCTTATTTTTCAACCTAACGTTCGCAGTGTGTCCCTTTTCTTTGTACATGCAAGTCTTATCACTTTCAGAATTTTACTCATGTCTCTCCTTTAAACAATACTCTACCTAAGGATAGATCAACCACAGATGCTTATCTTCTCCTTGAAAATAAAGCATCATATACTTCATCAAAGTAAGATATCACGGCTGCACAAAATAATATCCCTGGAATTTGCATATAAAAATAATAAAAGGGTAATGAACAGAGTAAAATCAACTCGTTCTGGAGTTTGTAAGATTTACAGAGATATAAGAACGCTAGTTCTAGAAAGACTAGTGAAGGATTTCTCCCCGTTATAAGGTTGCTTGATACTCCTTCAACAGTTCTTTTTTTTTTTTTTTAAATTTATAATTGTCCTTCCAAAACAGGTTTTCATAACATCAATGTTCCATTCTTGTAATTCTATTTCTGACACATTTCTGATCTTGGGAATTACTTATCCATTCGATAAAGTTTGAATCTAGTTCAATATTTTCCGTATCTCCAAGATATGAATGGTGGGAATTGGTTGTGGCTTTTATTAAAAGGGGGAACATAAGAAGTTTGAACTGGTGTGAATTTGTTGTCCCTTTTATCACAAGGGGGACCATAAGAAGAAAATCGAGGGAGCTAGATACATAACACATACCTATTGATATAAAGTTTGAATCCAGTCCAATCTTCTCCTTATCTCCAAGAATATCTGAATGATCTGATGAGTTGTTTGTGGCTTCTATTACGCCCATAAGAAAAATATGGACGCAGATACAACAAAGTGTGAAATCAATGTAACGCAAGCACTTACGTCAAGATGTTGGACGCAAGCACACGTGCTACTTCCAGGGCAATTACTATAAATAAGTGCTGCAAGGGGATGCACGAAACACAACAATTCCAGCCATCATCAGAATATTTTCTGGACGTGTTGCAGTTCTTGAACCACCGGAAGCTTGAAGCTGCTCGCCAGAATCGTCATCGGATTTGAGGGTGAGTCTGGTAGAAATCCACGGTATCGATCATTACAAAATGAGTAATAATATTCCGATAGCAACTGTTGCGGTTCAACAGATTGAACCAACCAATTTTACATTAGTGATTTTATCGACAAAGAGGTTTACCTTTTGGAAGGTTTCAACCCTTCGATAATATGAAATTCTGATGTTTGGGCAATAATCAATAATGGTTAACATTCTTGCTTAATAAGTTAGGATCAAAACCATTGAAGGAAGAGGATATTAGCACAATTGATACTCTTCTTCGTATCAAAGGTGTTAATGAATCTACCCTAAATGAAGTTAAAAAACTTTGCAAAACACTGTCAAATGATTTTGATCATATCATGGAACAAATTGAAGAAATGAAAGATGCATCCGATTTTAAGAAAATACAAGAAGAAATCAAGAAAATAAGGTTTCCAGAAGATGTAGAAACCAGAGATCTTGAACCACAGAAAACAAGTTAAGAAAGTGAACAAATTGTCACAAAGCAATTGCCATAAGGTTAAGTGTAGTTTGAAAGTCGTGCTGGGGATGACTTCAGCAGCATGCAGAAAAGTCACGTGAAGCTCCGCATCAAATTAGCTCAAGAATAATGCAAGCTCAAGGGAATTTGATGACTAGTGAAGTCTCTCTCTCTCTCCCCCCCTAGTAAAATAGACCATGAAGTCTCCCTCTCCTTGTAAAATAGACAGCAATAAAATGGAGATTCACATAAAACTCTCTTACTCCCCCTCCTCATTTTCTTCCCTTCTCCTCTCTCTCTCTCTCCCTCTCATTTTCTTCCTTTACCGCTTTTATTATAGCATTAGAGTTAAGCTGACACTAAAGACAATCACAGTTCTGATTGGGTTGGTGTCACTGCATCTTCTCTTCAGTATTTTCCCAGTATTGCAGTAGCAATGAAATTTTTCTGTTTTCTTCTTTCGTTTGCGCATTTCATCCAGTCTAGCTAGCAAAACCTCAATTTGGGAAACATGTGTGTCACGTCTGTTGTTGTTCTTTTTTTTTTAAAAGTTAGTTCTAAATTCTAAACACAACTTACAACTAAGAATTAAATTCTTTATTTTCATAATATCTTGATTCTATTAAGCATTAAAAAGAAAAAATCAATATACTACTGTATTTATTTTAATTAAAGAAGCCAAATGTTTCTGGTTTGAAAATATGATGAATTTTACTTTTAGAAAAGTCGAATTGTGTTTTGTTTTTTATACAGGCAAAAAAAAAAAAAAGTAATAATTAAATAAATAACCCGTCTCTAAAGTTTTAAAAAGTAAATTATTTTTTTCAATAAAAAAAACCCAAAAAAGCATCACATTAGTTTTTTCTATGTAGCTAAACTTTATAATAAGTTACAAGAGTTGAAAAATAAATTGAATTCATTCAAAGTTTGAAACTAAATTACTTGGGGAAAAATCTCAATTTTTACAATTTTTCATCATTCCCGGGCCCGGGCCTTGAAGAGACAAAAGAAATTTTGTGTTATGGCGTCAACAAATAATGTCATATTTAAAAAAAAAAAAAAGAAAAAAAGAAAAAAAGAAGAATGATCCACCATGCCCAAGTATCTTCTCAAATTCCATTGGTGATGTTTTTTCTGAAGAAAACCTGATGATGCTGTAATATGCTGGCCCGGATTGAGCTGAGCTAAGTACAACTGTTCATGACACATGAAAACTAGGCTGGGTTAATAGGATCATTTTATGCCCACATGTATGTTTAGGGATTTTTGATGAAAATGCAGTTCTCAAGAAAGATAATTTTCAAAATACACAGCTTAAAAAATAATTCCAAATCTATAGTAGTTTTGACTATAGCAAAAAAAAAAAAAAAAAAGGAAAAAAAGAAAAAAGAAAAAACACTATACTTCCTTATTTTACACTTAAATCACCTTTAAAGACACTTGGATTCATTGTTTTATATTAAAATTCTTGTTTTTAAATCATGTGAACAAAGTGAGAAAATAAAGGAGAATCACACAAAATTTCACGATGGTTCAATAGATACTACATATATGACGCCCCAAATCAGGGGTCCCGTTGAAGCACGTCGATTCGCGAAATTTGCGTGGATTTGGTGAGCGAATCTGTATTTGTTGTCTTTTTGAATTTATCGAATCGTATTTTAGCAAAATTGGGCGGAGTCTGCTTTTTGTTCGGGGGTACACCCAACATGGCCCATATCTTGATATAATCATGCTTTCGTAAGGTACCAGCCAGTAGTATTGTGGCATAGGGTCGTAATAATACATGTCACGATATACGTCCGCTGCGGGATCGAGATTCATTCGCGTTCATCGAGAAAATATGAAAATAAAACAACACTTCTGATCAGTAAGAGTCAGATCACGACCCTCTTACCATAATTACATACCCAGACTATTTATCTGATAGTCGAAAAGAATTTTATACAAATCCTTTTATACAAACACTTTTTACAAAAAAATGTTACTGAGGCCACATGTTGGCCTCCTTACGCAATCACGGCCTCGTCGGGCGTGATCTCTGTCACATTTCACTGTGCACGAGAGAGATTACGATGGGGTAAGCAATGCTGGTTGAAAAATTCTCACACAAGGGCTACCCACCTAAAATCGCATGCAATGGCAGTAACTTGTCCACGTCAGCATTCATTATAAATATGCAATTCTATCTATGAAATATTACATTAATCATCATGAGATGAGACTCCTCATGCCCGTAAACTCAGTCACGGCCATTCATGGCAGCGTCACGAGATCTGCGAGTGCAAACTAGTCATTGACCCGATGTAGACGACCCTCGTGTTTGTTTAATTTTACCCAAATCTTAGGTGTGTTTCTATGGGTGGCAATTCCAGGTCTCCACCATGACTGCACACCTTATTCACTTTCGCGAGCTTTCATGCTAGATATATCTGCGACAAAGATTAAATTTGGGTCTTTCTTTTGCAGGGATCTGTATAATATTCTTTCACCGAGCAATTTGTGTGTGTATTTTATACAACCACCGTGAGTCTCATTTGGACGATTGTCTCATATCAAACTCACCACACATTCAAATGGTGAATGACAGTCTCTCTGCAGGCTAAATGCGATGTGGCTAGTGCATATGAAATACAATCATGCCATTTCATACGATGTCATTACTACATGCGATTTATAAATTCGAGATAATTATATTTCCTACCTACATATAATTTCAATTTATCACAAATTTCCATGTTAATACATCAAAACAGAAGTATATATAAAGATGATTTTTACACACATGACATGTTATTTATTTTTTCCAACAATAACACCCAAAATGAGGTACAAATCTAGGATCCACAAGCGGGGCACCTCTCGGTCCCTTCGGCCATGAACCGTACGGTTCCATTCATCAACAAATTACGTGATGTGAAGAACTAAGCAAACCAGGCCACATCGGTCCGAGTTGAAACCAAACTTCCAACCCAGTCCGGGGTACTTGGAGTCAATCGAAATTTTAATGTGGAGTCCCAAAATCTTGAGACTAAAATCACTCGACCGATTCACATTTGAAGAACCCCATTACCATTTAATGGCCTTTAAATTTGAAAATGTCCAAGTAGGAAAATTCCCTACCTCGTGGAGTTTGATGAAACTCCATTTTGGTACCTACGCATAACTCTAGATGCGTGGACCGACTTTGCCTTTTGCTCAAACGAAAACCTACGGTCCGATTTCCGTAAATCTTAGAGAGAAGTGGAAACCCTTTTTTTCCTCTCTCTCTCTCTCTCTCTCTCTCTCTCTCTCTCTCTCTCTTTCTCCCTTTGATTTCCTTATCTTTTCTTTTCTTTCATTTCTCTCATTCTTTTCTCTTTCTCGTTCTTTTCTTTTGCTCATTCTTTTGGTTCTCTCTTTGGTCTTATCCACCGAATTCTCCTGTTTGCTCCACTCCCATTCCTTTTAAATTTTCATTTTTTCTTTTTCTTTATTCTTCAATTTGACTTTCTTTTTCTCTTTTCTCTTTATTTCCTTTTATTTCCCTCTTTTGACACATGGCTCGATGGCTTCCTTTTGAGTCCACCATAAACTCTTACCATGTATCCTCCACAAATATGTGGCCTCCACATGCTCATATCGAAAGCGTGGAGTGTCTCGGCATTGAAATTGACTAAATGAAGTTGACAAAGATCGGCGGGTAACTACATTTCTCGAGGCAATTCGACGGTGAAGTCAGGTGTAGATCATCAGAGATCCCCAGGAAATTTTTGGTTTCTTAAAATTCATAGTTTACCCTTCGAGAAAAATTGAGTTTTTTTCTCGAGTTTACAATTAACCTCAGCCCAATAGAATTTGGTCCCCGAAATTCACACACACTTGCACACACAAACACATGCATAAACAATATTCATTCTAGTTCCAATATTTGACTTTCAATATTAAACAACGCACCTTCATCCTCAAATAGGAAAGGATAGGTGGCTCGCATCGTGTCCTCAAGTTCCCAAGTTGCCTCCTCCATTCCTCGGTGTTGCCACAACACTTTCACTAGCCTCACGGTCTTACGTCGTAAAACCTAATTCCATTTATCAAAGATCTTACTAGTCCCTCCTCCCATTATCTTGTATCAGCACTAAATCTCTCCTAATCCACTATGTAGATCTGAAACTCTTGGGACATGGGATCTTGGAACACCTCATGGACACGATAAGACTCGGTGGTAGCCCGACCGATATGCAAGCTGTGCCCGCCCCTCTCTAGTATCTCGAGGGCTCGATATACCTCGGCTAACTTCCCGCAAACTGTGAATCGATCCTCTCTTAGGCATGCATGAGAAGATGTGATCCTCAGGCACAGAGGTCAGGCGCAGTCACATTAGTAGCTCTTCGCTACGAGGCGGGTGGGGCGACCTTCGAATCAAACTCACCTTCTCAAAGATGTCTTCAATTAGATCCGGACCAGTGATGGAACTCTCTCCCACCTCAGATCCCGACAAATCGAGGATGTGTGGCCTCCCATATAAGCTTTTGATGGGGTGCCATCCAGTGGCAATCTTATTGTTGGCGAATTTCCCACTTGGGGGTGGCGCTCCTCCTAGCTACCCAGATCCGAGGACACATGCTCGTAGCATGTCCTCTAGCTCTATATGGTTATACAGTGACCTTCATCCTAGGATAAAAGTAGGTGCTCATCTTCAGCTATCCTGTGGCGCGGAAACTCTTCCAAAGTGTGTCGTAAACACAGGATCCTTGTCAGATCTGATGGACATTGGTACACCATGTAATGGGACAATCTCCCGAATATCTAGCAAATTGCAGAATTTCTTGGGTCTTGAAGGTCATCAGCATTGCTAGAAAATGTCTGCGGGTTAGTGATCAGACCCTTATCGCATCTGACATCATGTCTGGTGTGGGCGACAGAGTGAGTGAGTCCATCGTGATGTGCTCACTTCACGCTCTGCTACCTCAATAGCTAAAGTAGCGCTATGGCGGCTTGATGTTAAGCCTTAGCACAGCGCGACCACGTGAGGCATCATTGAACCATTCCAGCGCGTGTCGCTTCATTATACGCTCCGATATCTGCAGCGACGAAGATCTCGATACATCTTAGGTACCACACAGATTGCCTGATAAAAGCGGTGATGGAACTCGAAGGATCCTCTCGAATCGGTCAGGGAACCACGACTGTCCTGCGAGTAATATAGGCTTAAGCGAGTCGGTCATCACCCTGCCGTATCATGTCTGCAATTGTTAGTGGCGAGTGGTCTGAAGTCCATCACGACGGTGCTCACACCTTCCCTCCACTACCTCTGTGCGTGATAGCCATAACATCTTCGGTGGCGGACTTGACCTGTGCGACATGTGTGAGACATCGTCGAAGCAAAAATCTCAGCGTGTAAACTTTATTAAAGCTCCCGATGTGCGCGGCGAAGATCTTAGTACATCTTCGCCGCCGTGCACATGAAACAAAAAAGCGATTAGAACCGGGAGGAATCTTCTCTCCAGTCCTCTGTCAGGGAACCACGACCCATCCCTATCTTGAAGACTACCATACGTGTGGATGGCCGACCTTCGTCACGTCTGCAGTGTACTGGTCACGATGGATGATATCTACGATGCTACCCGTGAGACTTCAATCCTCTACTTTCGATAGGGATGGCGTATACGGATCCCCATGAGTACCACAGGCGATCCTTGTATTGCAGCTTAAACTGTCCCACAGTCTCGAGCATCTACCACTCTTGGGAAAACTACACTAGCTAGTACTCCTTGTGACTTCCGACTGAGTGCATCAGCCACTACATTTGCCTTACCCGGATGGTAATGCAAAGTGAAGTATAATTTTCTCGAATACTCATCCGTCGCCTTGCCTCATGTTGAGACCGTGTGAAAATATACTTCAGACTCTTATGGTCTTAAATACCTGTTGCTCACACACCACAGTAGTGGCACCGTCTTTAGAAGCGAACAATGATTTGTCAACTCCGGATCATGTGTAGGAGTAATTAAATCATGGATTCTTTATGTGGTGTCTGGAACCATAGCCTCTGACCCTCTCGGATTGCATCAAGACACTTCGATCTTGTCCCCAGAGCATCACGACCTTTGTGTACCTCATCGCGTATAGGATTATCAGAATAGGAGTGAAGTAAACCTCCTTTTCAACTCTTGGAATGCCTTCTCTGGTCATCCCACTCGAAACTTGACTAAAATTAAATCTAGTCATAGAGTCTTTGCTAATGGGAGAAATCCTCGATAAACCTCACATGTGCCACGCGATCCTAAACGTATCTCGAAGATTAACCCGACCTCTCCCGACTTCGCAAAGCCTCGACCTTAGGTCTCTTGACACTGAAGCGGAAGCACGACGTGTCCACGAGAATTTCTGATGGCTTGAATTCACATTTGCTAAACTTGGCATACGACCGTTGGTCCTTGAGTGCTTGGAGAACAATCCGCAAATGATCCTCATGCTCCTCCTCGGTAGGGAGTAGATGAGATGTCGTCGACAAAGACCGACAAAGCGATCGAATAGGGTTGAGGCTGCCCTATCGTAGAGATCCGTGAATCTGTGGCGCATTAAATCGACAGAAGAGGCATCATTGTGAACTCCCGAGGAAATGCTATGCGGCGTCTGCTTGCCGTCTTAGGATATCGACCTCCACTAACTCTCATCGATGGTATCCGTGTGAAGATCACATCTTAGGTAGACACCGTGCCTCTGTTGATCACCACTGATTCATCGATCCTCGGTAAGGGATCTTGGAGTTCTTTATCTGTAGCTTCTATTATTTGTCGACTAATCAATGCACGGTCGAAGGGGTCTTGTCCTTCTTTTATAAGCGACAGGGCGTCCCATGGTGAAGTGCTCGGTCTAATAAAACTCTTATCATGATTCTTGCGGTTGGACCTTGAGTTCTTGCAATAGGTGCCATCCTATGAGGAGTCATAGAAATAGGCGACGTACCGAGGGTGTAATAACTTTTCGATAACAAAGTCTATATCATGCAGAGAGGCAATCCCAATAGCTCATCTGGAAAGACATCCTCATACTCGCAAACCACCCAAGGTAGTTTCAAATCCTGTCTCACCTCGTCCTCGGCGGAGCGCTGACCCATGTTGTCCCCCTCCATCACAGGTCATGCGGTTTGGGGTAAGAATCATGTTTATCCTTGAAAAGTCACCACGAATACCGCGGAGTGTGGCAGGCGGAGTAATCCTCTGCTATCACGATCAATGGCGACTTGATGTGCGTTAACGATCCATGCTAAGAATGACATCAAAATCTATTATCCGCATTGCAGTCGGTGGCGAATCCTTGAGATCTCTAACTCAAAATCCGGAGTATATCAGTCGATCCTCACCTTAGTCCCTGAGGAGAACTCATGTAACTGACTCTTCAGGTCTCCACCTCCCTAAGCTGACGTCCACACTGAATCACGTGACAAAATAATGTGATGCAGTCAAACAATATCTTTGCTTATTATGCGGGATAACAAAAAAACATACCCATTGTATCGGTGATCTGCCGAGTTAGGTTTGTGGCTAAATCTAGGCACGGAAGTCTTGGCCTGCGACCCGTGCAGCTAATATGGGCCAGTCTGAAATGGTAGGTGCTTGTTCGGCACCACAGGGCCGATATTGTTTCCCACGGCCTATGTTGGGGTGGGAGGAGGAACAAGCTGCGTGCATGCAAGTCCCACTTGTGATTGGGCACATGGTATCCTATAATACGGGATTCCGCCTCTGAGGGTAATCTCGCTTCATACGTCCAGGCTGATGGCAATGGAAACACGTTCTCTGCCCTGATTGGCTAGGAGCCCTGAAGTGTGTCTCACCCTTGAATGATTGACCTTGGCCTTAGCCCTGATAGCTGCGACCTCGTCCCTGAGGTCCTCGGGGCATAGCAGTCTTCTGCCTCTTTCCCGAACTAGAAGAAGATTGATTCTCCTTCCTCTTAGTACTAGCACCCATATCCCGGATGCTCCGTGTGTCATCTACTTATCTTCCAATGGCCAAGGATGTCTTGACCATCCTCCTCCCATGTATGTTGGAGGATGATATGCTTAAACCCACAGAGGTTGCTCTCATCCGCATGGCAAACCGTTGCTTAGTCAGATGGGTGTTGCGTATCGGCTCTCGCTGCCTGATAATGCAATGGCTTCTGGCCTTTATAGCCTCACATAAAGGCCTGTGGGCCAAACACATGTGGTGGTTGACTATTTTCCCGTGAACGACCTCTACGTCCTTGCCCTCGACTTGCCATCTACACAAGTTAAGATAGCAATTTGAGATTTCTCTCTTTCATTTATCACATTAATGGTATAATGCGAACACTAATAAATAACCATTCCTACGTAATCATGTGCTTATTAGTTTTTACCTAAGGTTACGTTTGCTAACACTAGTGTTCTCGATTTCTATATGCATATCATGCATATATTCTACCATTCTAATACCTCTCATGGAACATATTAGAACATAAAAAGAAATCAATGCACACAATGTCGTTTTCTACACTAAATTCGCTAATCACAGGTATTTGTATCACAACTCTTTTGTCCTCAAATGCAGCGACGATAGCTAAAAACAACATGGATACCCCCAGGGCTCCACAGGTAGTCGTTTACCTATTTCGCGATACCAATTTGACGCCCCCGAGATCTGGGGTCAGTTAACAACCGCACAACCCACACCTGGAATTATGTGGATTTGGTGACGATACCACATTGTTGTGTCTATTTATCGGGATCATGTTTTCACAAAATCAAGCGAGAGTCTCTTTGTTTTAGGGAGCTCCACCCCAAACATACAACCTATATAACGATGTAATCCTGCTCCCATCCAGGAGTCTCAGCAGAGTAGTATTATTGACACTTCAGGGTCCATCTGTCATATCTTGCAATATACATCCTTCACAGGGACATTCATTCACATTTAAATCTAAAATATATGAAAATAAAACAAATAATTACGAGTCACATGAAATTCGGTTTAACCTTCTTACCATAATTACATGCAGAACTATTTATACTGATAATCCAAGCGAATTTTATAAAAATCATTTTATACAAAACGCATTTACAAAAATGTTACTCAAGGCCTATGTTGGCCTCCTTACATAATCACGGCACTTTGTCGGGCCATTTGTCTCGCATGCATTCCTTGTGCACGAAAGGGGTCCCACCATTTGCGTGGCGATGCCCGGTAAATTCTCCTGGGGCTACTCCCACCTAAAATGCACGTACAGTAGCAGCCATAGAAAGTCAATCACATTCCCATATAAATAATGCAATTACATATGGAATATTGCGTGTCATGCATGAGATGAGACTCCTCATGCCCATAAACCAGTCTTTGGCCAGACTCCTCACACATGCGGATCACGGTGAAAACTAGTCGTGGTGTTTCACCCAGTGGCTCAAACCAAATGAATGACCCTCGAATGTTTATTCAGTTTTACGAATCCATGTTTGCAGGTTAAGCGATTTTCGGGGTCTGCATTAGGCTTTGAGCGGCTTTTCAGATACTTTCGCGAACTTTCATCGTTGGATACATATGTCTGCCTCATCTTCACCCAAACACAAGAAATTTATTATTATTATTATTTTATACAACCGTGAGTTTCGATTTTAGACGTTGTCCCATTTCCGAGCTCACCACACATTCGCTAAGAATGGTGAATGACATTACCATGCACCCACACCCGACTCAACGCGATGTGATCGTGCTTATGAAATGCAATCATGCCATTTCATACGATGTCATGCTACATGCACAATTTATAAATTCCGGATAATTATATTTCTACATATAATTTAGTTTATATGATTTATATTAATACATCAAGCAAGTATATATAAACATGATTTTTACACACAATAGCATGTTATTTATTTTTCCAACAATAACACCCAAAATGGCCCAAATCTCGGACCGACATAAACAGGGCACCTCTCGGTCCCTTCACGGCCATGAACCATTTTTGGATGTCAAGACAACCTTTCTAAATGGAGAATTGGATGAAGAGATCTACATGGAGTAGCTTGAGGGTTTTTTTGCTCCGGGATAAGAAAGTCAGTAGATTGGTGAAATCATTGTATGGGCTAAAACAAGCACCAAAAATGATCTGAAGGGCAGAATATGTCATTATGTTTGTCGTAGATGACATGCTTAATGTAAATAGTAAGATGATTACATCTCACCCAAGAACATAATGAATTAAAGGTTTGGCATGAACAGGACTGACGATGTTATATTAGGAATAAAAATCGAAAAACATCAAATGGACCCATTCTAGCACAAGGTATTCTTCATAGACACCTCGGATGTGGAAGTTTAGGTACGCTACATGGAATTATGGGGCCAATTCTCTAGAGCTATGACGCCCCAAAACCCGGGGGTCCGTTAACTACCCGTCAGCCAGCGAGAGCTTATTTCGTGAATGTCGGGTGGCCTGACATCTCGTAGAAATTGGGCGAGTCTCCTTTGTGCGGGGGCTCTGCCCAGATACAACTTTGTAATAAACACATCGAACAATTCGATATATCATCACGAGTAAGCGGCATGGGCCCATGCGCAGTACTCATAACCAATATCTGTAAAACATGCCAACTATGCCCAATAGTTATAGAGTTAATAATTTACTCTATATAACACATATATCAAAATTAGAGAATTCTAATACATGTATAAAATCATCAAAGCCACAACTTGGCTTTCTTCACAACCTTAGTCTCTAGGATGAGCCGTCCCCTCGCACGCTCTGCAGCTGCTGTAAATAATATCCTCGACAGGGAGCCAAACATCTTCCCGGTAGATGGAGATCATACTAAGTGGGCTACTCTCCACTAAGTGCGTACAATGTTCCAAAATAAACACACATTGAGCAAATGCATGATCCTTTCTTGAATGTTTAACTCGTCCCTCTCGTGCCCAGAGTCCTGCCAGACTCACTCACACTCCTTTAAGCCTCGTATGAATTATTATTTGTTTGTGAATGACCCTCAGTGTATATATATCAATTGGTTCGTCTCCAATGATTGATATTATTTGTGGACTACTATCAAATGTATATGTCAATTGGGTCGTCTCAGATGATTGATATTTTTCTTTGAAGTATGGATTTAGCCTCAGATCATTTTTAGTTTTAGACAACCCTCAGACATTTTCTCTAGACTCATCTCATGCACTCCTCCTATAGTCCTAGAAGATTGTTCGGTGCATATGGAATGCATGTATGCGGTCCCGTCTGATCCCAATTCACATGTAAATATATAAACATGCATATATTTACAAAATTCAATTCGCCTGATCATGTCATGTAAATTCTCATTTCATACATCAAAATTAGCTCAACTTATTAATGATCAAAACCACGAGCAATTTAGCCCGAATCACTTTCGATCAAACACATTTTCAACCAAGAAATATATTTTGAGAACAACATTTCGGGAATAGTAGAGCCTACGGTTACTATTCTGAAAAATCCTAATCATCGGTTCACTTAGTGAACCGCGTATCACGGCCATTCAGGCCTCATCGAGCATGATACATGATTTATCTGATATTTCCAAATTTAACCTTGTCGGTAGAGTAGCGTCACAGTTTGCTCGATAGTGTTCAAAATTCATATCAATTCGGTCCCAGGTTTGAGGCCGTCGAAGCGACCTCACGGCCTCATTCGGCTCAAACATTCGCAAAGTACTTAAGAAGGAATAAAACCCAGAAGTAGGGAGAAACCCCTACCTCGAGGTTTATCTAAGCTCAGCAAATCCCATTCCTGCAGCGAAGCCCTCTCCACAAGTAAACGACTTTCCTTCTTGTCCGAAGGCCTTAGCAGTTGGATCATTTCTGAATCTAGAAGTATGCGTTCTCTCTCAGAAAAATCGCCATTTCATTACGCCTTTTTTCTCTTCCCCAATTCCCGTTTGGCCTTTGAATTTGTGGGAGACAAACACTGTTGTAATTTTGTCTTTTGTGTCATAAGCAATTCCACCTAATACCAATTGTGTCATGTTTTTTCGGTTTGACATTGACACTATCTCTGCAGATCCGTTTCATCATTTTCTCATGCCACTTATGGCGCAATTACTTGTTATATGTGTTCGTCGCATGAAAATCGTTTTCTGACACGACGCGATGCCTCGAAAAATGAGTCAACTCATTATCTTGGAATTTTAAATTCGACGTCTTCATTGAATTTGCGAGGGCGATTCAACGATTGAAATCGTTTGCGTCATCAGATCCGAAGAATAAATTCCGGTTTTGTCCAAATAACAGTATAGTAAGAAATTACGATTTTGCCATTTTCGAAGTGAAATTTCTCGAGTCTTACATTCTCCTCAGCAGAAATGAATTTCGATCGAAATTCTGGACAATTACAATCACTCACATGCATATCTGCGTGCACTCTACCATGCATGTAAACAGTCATTTAAATCTTAAATGACTAAACCATATACCTTCATGCTAAGCGAAGGGATAGGTGGCCGCATTGTGTTGCCGTGCTCCATACGTGGGCTCTCGCTCGTGATCATATAGTACCCTCACTAGCCTCACGGTCTTGCGTCGCAAAACCTGATCACGACTATCCAAAATGCTGCTGGTCCCTCTCGAGGTCAGTAGTGTCGACCTCAATCTGCTCCCGATCCATCACGTGAAGTGGATCAGGTATACTTAGGGCGTGGAGACGTGAAATACCTCGTGGACACCTGACATGCTGGGCGGTAACGCCAACTGATATGCTACGGTGCCTATCCTCTCGAGTATCTCAAAGGCAGATGAATCTACCATGATAACTTCCCACATTCTTGAACGACCCTCCCCTCTTAGCATCACCTTTAGAGGCACGATCTGACCTCGAACTCTAAGGGTTGACGTCGCACATCTACATAACTCTTCTGCCGGCTCTAAGCCATGAGAAGACGCTGTCGTATCAAGCTCACCTTCTCGGAGGTATCTCTAATCAAATCAGGACCCGTGATAGAGCTCTCTCCCACCTCGGTCCAACATAAAGGTGACCTACATGGCCTCCCATACAATGCCTCATATGGCACCATCTGTATACTCGCCTGATAACTATTATTGTAGGCGAATTTTTCATTAATTGCTCCTCTACCCTTAATACCAGGACATATGCTCGCGACGTGTCCTCTAACACTGTATATAATTCACCTGACGTGTAACCTACCACGACCTTACTTTGTGTTTTAAGCATGACCTTTGAGGTCACCAATCGCCTAATCCAATGGACTGTCAACTGGTCATGCCGTGAATATTGTCAAGTATATAGAGGCGCTAGGCTCAGCGACACCCAAATGCAATTTCCAAAGGGTATCTAGAATCTCAGTCAGCTCAGACTCACTATCGACCATTTCTAAGTCTAAATGATAACATTGTGTTTCATCTTGATTAACGTAACTCTTCGACACGCCGGGCTGCCCAAAATTCACCACGAAATTTAAGGGTATCTCTCGGTCTCTGCACCTTAACTCCGAGATTCTCACCTTAGAGATTAACGACCGCACCTTTCTGACACGCCCAGATTGCTGCCCCGTTTCTGAATCGAACTATGAGTCTTCATTGGGCGTGATCTGAGCAAACTCAACCACACTCACGAGTGGTGAATAACCATCTTTGTGCACCCACACGACTCGTGCGATGTTCTGTGCACGACGCGTAATGCCATATTGTGACACCACATCCGGGGGTCCACCATGGCAAATCTCGGAGATCTCTACGCTCATAATCCCGGAGCCTATCAGGTCAGCTTTCTACATCCTAGGGAAGAAAATCATTTTCAAACCTGCAAGGCCTGCCTCTAAGCCTAAATCCAAGGCCGTGTCGGTTATGACAACCAGGCTAAGGTCCCAATTATTGACAACTGATGGTTGTCGACTTCATCCGTATCGAGCGACATCAATAACGTAAATTACCTGCAAGGTCCACCACGCTTTTCTTTGTGACTCATTTTGTCCTGACTTGAGCCAATACTGCGGCCCCTCACCTTTATCGTATTCTTGGAATTGCTTGTATAACACTTGAAGCGAAAGCTGGTTCTCGACCGTCTTAGGGTGTGGAGGAATGACAAGCCTCTCTCTGTCTCTGACTAATTGGGGTGCGTTGTCCGAGAATCTAGGATCCTGTCTGCGGGGCGATCCCGGAGTCTCATGCCCGATCCACGGCCACACAGTGCGAACTTCGTGTGAAGCGAAGTCATACGCCTCTTCCTCGAACTAGAAGAAGAGGCGATCCTCCCTCTTCTTCACGAGCAGCGCATCAGAGAGTGCTCCCGATCATCGTGATCTCTGCATGGTGGTAGTCCCGACCATAGTCATAACTAGTAGGCGAAATCACGATCTGCCTGGATGGATAACTTGACCCATTCTCGAATTTCACCTTGTAATACCCGGCCCGATCCGAAACTACGTATCTCGAAGATTGACATTCCAGTCTCTCCTAACTAAATGCACCTCGACCTTCTAGGTCGATTGACACTCGCAGTGCGACACCCACGTGTCCACACAAATACCCTCGATAATTTAAAACTCATGACTTCTTGAACTTAGCGTACATTTGATGGTCTCTCGATAGCGTAACCCTGATCCTCAGTGATACTCATGCTCCCACTCTTGCGGGAGTAGATCAAAATGTCATCCATGAAGCTACGACAAAGCTTGATCTAGATAGGGTTGGAATACCACATGCATGAGATCGTAGATCTTTGTTGGTGCATTCGTCAATCCAAAAGAGGCATCAGTAAACTCAAAGTGCCCATAGCGCGTCTACTTGTCTTAGGGATATCATATCCCTAACCCTTAGTGATGGTAACTAGTGCGAAGGTCACATGCCAAGTAGACTCGCGCTCCTCTGTGTCGAACAAATCGTCGATCCTCGGTAATGGAGTGCAGATTCTTGGAATGTAACGAGTTGATTGTCTATAGTCGATCTGATTGAGTGTCTTTTCCTTCTTCTTCGCAAATAGAATCGGAGCGCCCCATGGTGAAGTGGTCGATCGGTCTAATGAACCTCTTATCCAGTAACTCCTGTAGCTGGACTCTGAGTTCCTGCAACTCAACCGGTGCCATCCTATGTGGAGTCATAGAGATGGGTGAAGTACCAGGGTGTAATTCGATACCGAAGTCTACTACCCTTTGTGGAGGTAGTCTAGGTAGCTCATCTGGAAAAACATCCACATACTCGCATACTACTCGAGGTAGATCTAAGTCTGGTCTCTCCTCGTCCTCCCGGGGTAAGAGCTCTTCGCCAACCACTATTGTCACGACACTTGGACTCGTATACTGTCTGGGCAAAATGTCATGTTTGTCCCCCACAGAAATCTGCTGCTGAAGTATATCATACGTGTGATGGCCTCCTATAAACAAGTTGATAAGCAATCCTATAAGTGTCGGCCCGATCCATCTTTAGGATGACATCGAACTACGACATGTCCACTATGAGTAGAGTCCGAGAGATCTCATTTCATGTGCATGACATGTCATTTACTATTCTGTACAATCAGGGAGAGCTTCGCATCTGAACCTCTAAGGTCAGGGTCCTTGCCCATTTCTACAATATTTGGGCCTCGCTCCTAGTGAACCTGGTAATGTAATCTGGTAGTGTCAGTGAGTTTCATAACCTCTAACACCTTCTCAATCTATTATGAACCTGCAGGTTACTAGGATCTTCTGTCTACTGCTAAACCAGCTGTCACGATGCGGTACGCGTCTCTCACGGCCTCAGCGGGCACAGCATCAAATGCGGTGGTGTCACGACCCGGTACCGCAGCGTGGGCGCCTCCCGTCCTCGTCCCTTAACTAGCCATCTCGTATTTCCGATGTAGCAAGAATCATTTAATTTTCATTTCGGTCTAACTAGCAATGCACATGCCAATTACTAATAGACTTGACAACCATGAGCGGCGGATTTGTTTCCTAAGTGGCGCTAAATTCCAGCCACTCACTTCATTTATTTCACCTAAATTCTAAGCTTTCTTGTTCGTTTCAATATCAAATCCTAAGGTCATAGTTACTAACCTCGGCATTCACCCATTTTACTATACACATTACACCATGCATATGTATTATAGTTTCCCTCATATGTAGCGCAATCACAATTTCAAATGGTAGTTAAATATCGATACCCCGGTGAGGCATAAACACGACCCAGAGACACTAATCATACGCAAATTAGTGTATACATTATCCTTTGCATTTACGGGTAATATGAGAGCGATCAAATTTACATTTAAAATATTGTTTTCAACAAAATTTTATTTTCGAAAATTTTATTTTTGAAAATTTATTTTGAAAATTTTGTCAAATTATATTTTGATTTGATTTGATTTTATTTAATTTAATAATTTTTTTTTCGACCAATTTTGTGATGAAACGGTGTTCATGAGCCCAGGGTTCACAAACAATGTCCAAAAAATTGACTCGAAATGGGGTCGCCCGGGTCAAATAGGCTAAGTGCACCAAGTGCGCGACCACAGCCAACGGCATGCCGAGCTGCGGCGCTGGCTCGTGCCGCGTGCCCGCTCCTTGGCGCCCCGGTGCCTGCAACGCGCGCGGTTTGTATTGTATTAATTTGCCTCTTTGTTTCTATTTGCCTTAGTCACAATACATAACCTTGCACACCTCTTCTCTTGCAATACAATCCCACCTCTCTTGCATCGAGCGGCTTTATATCTGTCTGATGCACTTTCTTTACTTGTCTGATTAGGCGATAGCTCAAATCATTTATGCACCAAATTTATTATGTGTATTATTTTTTGTTTCTTTTTTTTTTTCATTTCAATCTTTGGAAGAATTAATATATATATATATATATATATATATATATATATATATACTACTCTATATATATATATATATATATATATATATATATATATATATACTCAAATAAATTTATAAAAAATTTATTTACTCCATTTTCTTCAATTTTACCACTTGTAAAACCTAGAAATTTATTTTCTTCACCTCATAACCAAATAAATTTATAAAATTTATTTTCTTTAATTTCTTTTTCCAGTTTTACACTGTAAAGAAAAAAAAAAAATTCTCCACCTTATTTAATTTTTTTTTTCTCATTTCTCAATAAACCAAATAAATTGTTTAAAATTTATTTTGTTTATATACAATTTTTTTTCATTAAATTCTGGAAAATTGTCCAGAATTTCCTCAAAGCCTCCTTATATAACACTAACTCCTAGTGTTCAACCTCAAATTTATATAAAATTGGACATTTCATTATCTAATAAGCCAAATAAATTTTTAAAATTTATTTCTTTTAGTTTATTCTTCCGACTTTACTCAAATTGTGAAACTCCTAAAAGTTTTCCTATGTGTTAATCACTACACAAACATTTCATTAACTCATAACATGGTATACATACCATTCATCAAACATTCACAGAACATTTCATCAAATCACACAAAACACACCAAACACGTGCATGTAGTGTCCTAGTTATGTCCCGTGATTTCCTAGGTAATCTCATACCTAAACTCGACATCGAACCACACCTAGTGGTGATGTTCTTACACATCAAAGAGATCATGGCCCAAGCCCAGTCCCCTTGCCTCCCAGGGGTAGCCGTATACCCAGGCTCGATACTGTTTCGTGACGCCCTAAATCCGGGGTCCGCTGACTACCCGCCAACCTGAAAACACTCGTGAATGCCTGGGTGACCCGACATCTCACGAAAATCTGGCGTAGTCTCCTTTGTACTGGCTCTGTACCCAAATACAACACTGTGACAAACCCGTCCCAAATGTACCAATATATCATCACATGAGTAAACTACACTGGGCCCATAAACAATACTCATAACAATATCTGTAAAACATACCAACTATGTCCAATAGTTAAGGTGAGCTAATAATTTTACCTTATACAACACATATCAAAATTAGAATTCCAACACTATGTATAAAATCATCAAAGCCTACAACTCGACTTTCTTCACAACCTCACTCTAGATCTATTGCCCTCGCACGCTCCCCCGCACTGTAAAATAATATCCTCGACAGGAGGAGCTAATGCTCAGTAGTGGAACTACCCCAAGTGGGCTACTTTCCACCTAAGTGCAAAGGCAATGTTCCAGTAAATAAACACACATTCAAGGCAAAATGCATGATCCTACTTGAATGTCTAACTCCATCCTCCCGCACCCGAGTCCTCACCGACTTCACACTCGCCGAGCCTCGTATGAGAATTATTATTTTGCTCAGGACAACCTCCCATGTATATATATCAAATTGGTCTATCTCCGACGATTGATATTATTCGTGGACTACCATCCATGTATATCAACTGGGCCGTCCGACAATCGGGAGATTTTCTGGGTGATGGACTACCCTCCGACCATTTTTAGTTTTAGACAACCCTCCGAACCATTTTCTAGATCATCTCACACTCACCCTATAGTCCTATGGTGTTCCAGTGCATATGAATGCATGTATGCCAATTCCAATATTAGCCTTGAATTCACATGTAAATATATAACATGCATATATTTACAAAAACTAATTCACACAATCATGCCATGTAAATTCTTTTACTTATACATCAAAATTAGCTCACTTAGGCTAATGTGATCAAACACAAGCAATTTAACTCTTGAATCACCGATCAAATACATTTTCACACAAAATATATTTGAGAATCGTTTTCTGAAAAGGAAACCTTCACATTACTATTCCCAAAAATCACAGAATCATCTGGCTTCACGTAGTGAACTCCAGATTTTACGCTACCCCGGCCTCATCCAAACCAATACACACGTAATTACAATATTTCCAAATTTGACGAACCCACCAGCCAAGTACTCACTACGCCTTCCAATGGGTGTTCAAAATTCATCAATCTTGCTCCAAGGCTCAGGGACCGATCAAACGGCCCCTCACGACTTCATTCAGCCTAAACATCTCGCAAAGTACTTGTTATGAATAAAACCCAAGTAGGAGAAACCCCTACCTCGGGCGGAGTTTGTCTAAACTCCCAACCGGTGATCACGCTAAGCCCTCTCTCCCAGAGAGCGCCTTTCCTTCATCCGAAACCGCCGAGCCTGATCGCTGCAAATCTAGAGAGAAGTATGATGTTCTCTAGAAAATCGCCATTTTCATTTTGCAACTTTTTCTCCTTCCCCAATTCACATACGTTTGACTTTTGAAATTAGGGCATAAACACTGACAATTTTGTTCGCGTCACTTTAAAACAATTTCACTAATACAAATTATGTCCTTCTTTTCATAGTTTTGACATTCGGCACTATCTCGGCCGTCCATTTTCATCATTTTTTTACTCATGCCACTTATGGAAAATGAGTACTTGTTATATGTGACTTTCGTCGCATCGGAAATCGTTTTACGGCACTCGAACCGCGATGTCTCGAAAAACGTGTCAACTCCGACTATCTCGGAATTTTACGAAATTCGACGTGCTAGCTAGATTTCATGAGACGATTCCAATGGTGAAATTCGTTTCGTCATCCAAGATCCAGATAATAAATTCCGGATTTTTAACCGAAATAACATTTTTGTAACCGAAATTACGATTTTGCCTTTTTTCCAGAAATTGAAATTTCTCGGGTCTTACAAGAGCATTCATGATATTGAGATTCACGTGCATGACTGTAAAGCACAAGCTTATAACCTCACCCTGGTAAGGTTGTGTGTGAAATGTTGTTAAAGATAAGAGTTCAAAACTATGAGTTACTATAGTATAATCTAAATCATGTTCGCTATGTAAAGGTTCAAGTCAAAAGATACCTTTATTTATGCACAATCTTATATTTGTTTGTTGCTTGATGGAACTCTGATTTCAATAAGAAAATGCGTTTTAGTAAAAATAAATGGGGGATTGTTGGAGTTATGTGAAGTTTTTGTGAGGTTTTTTTTTTTTTCTGCATAAAATTTACTCTTTGTTTTAGTATTTGACTTAGTATAAAAAGTCTTATGACAGATTAAAAACAGATTTGTTCTAATGATCTCAATATTTCTTTCCCGACTTTTCTTTCCTTCTCGTTTTTCTTGTAACCTTTTTTTACAGTTTTGTGTTTAGAAAAAACAAGAGTATGAGACATCACATTAGTTTTCAAAAGAGAGAAACAATTACTCTATAAGTGTTATAGCTTTCCAAGCAACATATATTTGGGTGTTTATTTGCTAGTTTTTTCTCAAATGCAGGAAAAACCCAAGACAGAGGAGATATGTGGACTGTTTTATCCTGGTGACGACAAGGCTGTACTACTGCTTGAACAATCTTAGGCAGAGCCCCTCATATCGTCTTAAAGAAAGGGACCTAGTCCGCGACTTAACCCAAGACATTTGTATTATTTTTCTTTTGTATTATCAACTGCTGCACCAACATAAACAATAGACCATGCCAAGGAATTGAAAATTATTTTAGGTAACTCTCCTTCTCTTGACTGTGAGATTTACTGCCAAATTTGAGAATTAGTTCCAGAGTCAGGATTCTGTAGGAGGATTTTTCCAGTAATGGGGTTATGTTGAAGTATTTGGGCCTGAGTTGGGTGCCCAAATGGGTTGACCTTGATCAATCCGTTATATGAAATGATAGAAGGGAACAATTTAAGAAATAATTGTCCAAACCACGTCTTAATATCTGAGAGAAGGATTCTGTAACGACCCAACTCTTTATCCGATATAGCTCGATTCAAGCAGTGGTGCACACAATCGCTTCCCACTAGCCGCCCCAGTTTTGCTTATCCATTGGGCTTACGTCCTTAAGAAAATGTCTCCATAATGTTGAGTTCAAGAGTTTCATATATGGGACCTTCACCTTTCTGTCTTAAGGCGATGTGTGAACCACAGATTCTCTACCATTTTCCTTCGTGTATGAAGAACAACAGAGAAGAATATGTGTTCTCATCTCAAGAAATCCCCTTCCTTGAATTGAATTGTTTTCCCTTCGATTTTTTTAGCTAGTGGTTCCATTTCTAGCCTCAGAACTTATCCTACTTAGATCAAGATTGAATCTAGTTCAATAATTTCCTTATCTCCAAGAAGATAAGAATGGTGTGACTTGGTTCTGGCTTTTATTAAAGGGGGACCATAATGAAGAAAATTGAGAGCTTAGATACACAACTTCATATACCCTATTCCACAAAGTTCGAATCCAATCCAATATTTTCCTTTATCTCCAAGCATATTTGAGGTCATTTCGCGCGTAAGAAAAATATGGACGCAGATACAACGAAGAGTCAAACTGGTCGTAACGAAGCTTATGTCACAATGTTGGACACGTAAGCACATGTGCTACTTCCAGAGATACTATAAATAAGTGCTTTTGGGAATGCCCCAGACACAGCAATTTGCAGCCCATCATCAGAATAATATTTTGCAGTTCTTAGAACTGGAAGTTTACAGCTCATGGATTAACCGTCATCGATTTCACGGAGGGCAAGTCTGCTAGGAAATTCACCGACGACCGCATCATTACAAAATGAGTAGTAATATTCCGATAGCAACTGTTGAGGTTCAACAGATTGAACCCGGTAGATTACCAATTAATAGTTATCGACAAAGAGGTCTACCTTTTGGAAGGTTTCAACCCTTCGAGGTGTTAGGAGATAGTGATGCATGGGGAAATAATCAGTTAAACTGGACTAACTTATTCTTGTTAAATAAGCGAAAACCATTGAAGGAAGAGGATATTAGCACAACTGATACTCTTCTTGATGTCAAAGATGTTAATGAATCTACCTTAAAAGATGTTAAAAACCTTTGCAAACACTGTCATGATTTTGATCATAAAGGATCAATTGAAGAAATGAAACATGATCAGATTTTAAGAAAATACAAGAAGAATCAAGAAAATAAGGGTCTACTGAAGGTGTAGAAACCAGAGTCGGGGACCTAGAAAAGGAAGTGAAGAACTTGACCAAATTGCTGACCGCAATTGCCATGAAGTTAGATGTAGCATCAGATCCGGGATGCCTTCAGTAGCCTGCAGCAAAGTCACGTGAAGCTCATATCGAACAAGCTCAAGAGAATAATTCTCTCTCCCTCTCTCTCTCTATCTCTATCTCTCTTCTTGTAGAATAGACCAGTCAAGTGTCTCTCTCTCAAACATAAGCACAATATGGAGTCTTCACATGTATTATTTCTCCTTTATAGCTTGTATCATGGTATCAGAGTTAAGCAGATCATAATTAAAGACATCACAATTATGTGTTGAACATATGGAAGAGTTGATAGAAAATTTACATGAAGAACTGATAGGTTGATAGAAAAAAATTATTTTAGATAATGAAAAACTTTTTATTACATACTATCTATTCAAATATTATATAATCTCTCTTACTTTTAAGTATTCAAACTAAATAAACAAAATCTTCTGTTCAAATGAACTTCTTGCTAAACTTAAAAAATATTCTCAAATACTTTAAAAAAATTAAATAAAAATAAATAAATAAAACATTATTTTGCATGATTTTAGAAACTAAATATAAATCAACATTCTGATTGGAGTTTGGTCTCACTGCATCTTCAACTTGCTTTCTCCATAAACAAACAGCAATTGAGTTTTTGTTGGTTTTCTTTGTTTTAGTTTTGTTCATTCATTCTAGCAAAACCCCACTCAAACATCAGGCCAGCCAGTTTCTAATACTTTTAAAACTTGGGTATGTTTTTATTTCTTAATTTAAATCTAAATTTTAAATAGAATTTAAATCAAGAATTAGATTGTTTATTTTTTTCTTTCTATATCTTATTTTATAGCATATTAAATGATTAATTTTAAAAATATTATATGTTATTTTTATATTTTACAAAAAAGTAAAATATTTCTAGGCTGGAGGCTCAAATTTTTTTCATTTATAAAGTGTCAGTTATTTTGATTTTCTTTTTCTATTTAGTTAATTTTAAACATTCACAAAAAAGTCATGAAGAATTAAAAAAACACACATTTTATGAGTTTAGAAGCAAATTAATAGCGTTAGCCATTAAAAGGGAAAAAAAAAAAAAAAAAAAAAAAAAGCTCCTCAGTTTTCAACACAACCAAAACTTTATAATAAGTTATGAAAAAAGGAAAAGAAAAAAGCTCAAAGTTTGTAAGCGTTAAGTAGAACAATAGTAACATGAGAAATTCACTTTCCAAATGTGGGTACAGGATGCATTATTTTCAATCAACAGCGCACCTATAGACATGATTGATACGTTGAAAACCAATCTTGATTCAAGCACATTAGTAGCGAGTAACCTAAGTCAAGAATCCAATCCTTGCTAAGCTTGGGTCGTTATAAAACAACTAGGAGGTCTTCATCAGTGTAATTATCTTCTATAACACTGGCTTCATTGGAATTTTCTGATTGCTTTTCATTATGACTACTTTTTTTGTTCTTATTTTCAACCTATAATTGCTTATATTTGATGTGTCCTTTTTCTTGCACACATGCAAATCTTATCTCTGCATCACTTTCTAGAATTTTTCTCATGTCTCCCTCCTTTTAAACAATAAGACCTCTTACTCAAGGATAGATTCAACCACAAGATGCTTATCTCTCCTTGCAAATAAAATGATCATATACTTCATCCAAAGTAAGATATCACGACTATACAAAAATAATATCCCTGGAATTTGCATATAAAAATAATAAAAGGGGTAAATGAAATTGGAGATAAAATCAACTCGTTATGGAGTTTACAGCAAGATTTACAGAGAGATATAAGAACTAGTTCTAGAAAGACTAGTAGAAGGATTTCTCCCCGTTATGGAGTTTGCTTGATACCTTCAACAGTTTCATAATTGTCCTAAAACAGGTTTTTTCGCAACATCAATGTTCCATTCTTAAATTCCTATTTCGACACCATTTCTGGATCTTACAATTACTTTATCCTGCATTGGATAAAGTTTGAATCTAGTTCAATATTTTCCTTATCTCCAAGATGTGAATGGTGGGAATTGGTTGTGGATTTTATTAAAAGGGGGAACATAAGAAGTTTGAACTGGTGTGAATTGGTTGTCCCTTTTATCACAGCAATCTATAAGAAGAAAATCGAGGAGTCAGATACATAACTTTACATACCCTATTGATATAAAGTTTGAACGAACCCACCTTCTCCTGTCTCCAAGAATATTCAATGATCTGATGAGTTGTTTGTATTTCCAATATTTCCACAAGAAAAAATATGGACGCAGATACAACAAAGTGTCAAATCAATGTAACGCAAGCACTTACGTCAAGATGTTGGACGCAAGCACACGTGCTACTTCCAGAGACAGTACTATAAATAAGTGCTTCTGGGGATGCACGAAACACAACAATTCCAGCCATCATCAGAATATTTTCTGGACGTGTGCCTGAATCCACCGGAAGCTGCTCGCCAGAATCGTCATCGGATTTGAGGGTGAGTCTGGTAGAAATCCACGGTATCGATCATTACAAAATGAGTAATAATATTCCGATAGCAACTGTTGCGGTTCAACAGATTGAACCGAGTAGATTACCAATTAATAGTTATCGACAAAGAGGTCTACCTTTTGGAAGGTTTCAACCCTTCGAGGTGTTAGGAGATTCTGATGTTTTGGGCAATAATCAGCTAAACTGGACTAACTTATTCTTGCTTAATAAGTTAGGATCAAAACCATTGAAGGAAGAGGATATTAGCACAATTGATACTCTTCTTCGTATCAAAGGTGTTAATGAATCTACCCTAAATGAAGTTAAAAAACTTTGCAAAACACTGTCAAATGATTTTGATCATATCATGGAACAAATTGAAGAAATGAAAGATGCATCCGATTTTAAGAAAATACAAGAAGAAATCAAGAAAATAAGGTTTCCAGAAGATGTAGAAACCAGAATCTTGAACCTAGAAAAGCAAGTTAAGAAATTGAACAAATTGTCTAAAGCAATTGCCATAAGGTTAAGTGTAGTTTGAAAGTCGTGCTGGGGATGACTTCAGCAGCATGCAGCAAAGTCACGTGAAGCTCCACATCAAATTAGCTCAAGAATAATGCAAGCTCAAGGGAATTTGATGACTAGTGAAGTCTCTCTCTCTCTCCCCCCCTAGTAAAATAGACCATGAAGTCTTCCCTCTCCTTGGTAAATAGACAATAAAATGGAGATTCACATAAAACTCTCTTACTCCCCTCTCATTTTCCTTCTCTCTCTCTCCCTCTCATTTTCTTTCCTTACCGCTTTTATTATAGCATTAGAGTTAAGCTATTACCAAGACAATCACAGTTCTGATTGGTTTGCGCCACTGCCTTCCTCTAATTGTTTTCCCTGTGAGCAAACAACAATGAAATTTTTCTTAGTTTTCTTCTTTCGTTTTGCTTGTTCATCCAGTCTAGCTAGCAAAACCTCAATTTGGGAAACATGTGTGTCACGTCTGTTGTTGTTCTTTTTTTTTTTTAAAAGTTAGTTCTAAATTCTAAACACAACTTACAACTAAGAATTAAATTCTTTATTTTCATAAATATCTTGATTCTATTAAGCATTAAAAAAAGTAAAAATCAATATACTACTGTATTTATTTTAATTAAAGAAGCCAAATGTTTCTGGTTTGAAATATGATTTAATTTTACTTTTAGAAAAAGTCAACTGTGTTTTGTTTTTTTATACAGGCAAAAAAAAAGAAGTAATAAATTAAATAAATAAATCTGTCTAAAGTTTAAAAGTAAATTCTTTTTCAATAAAAAAAACCTAAAGAAAAAGCATCACATTAGTTTTTCTATGTAGCTAAACTTTATAATAAGTTACAAAGAGGTTGAAAAATAAATTGAACCATTTAAAGTTTGAAACTAAATTACTTGAGGAAAAATCTCAATTTTTACAATTTTTCATCATTCCCAGCCCCGGGCCTTGAAGAGACAAAAGAAATTTTGTGTTATGGCGTCAACAAATAATGTCATATTTAAAAAAAAAAAGAAAAAAAGAAAAAAAGAAGAATGATCCACCATGGCTGGCATCTTCCTCAAATTCCACTGGGTGATGTTTTTTCTGAAGAAAAACCTGATCCTGTATATGCTGGCCGGATTGAGCTGAGCCTAAGTATGATTTCTTTGTTCATGACACATGAAAACTAGGCTGGGACAATAGGATCGATCTTTAGTTTATGCCCACATGTATGTTTAGGATTTTGATGAAAATGCAGTTCTCAAGAAAGATAATTTTCAAATATGTTTTTAAAAAAATAATTCCAATTCTATATATTTTATATAGCAAAAAAAGGAAAAAGAAAAGAAAACACTATACACTTCTTCCTTATTTTACCCTTTAACCACTTTTAAAAGACATGATCATTAAGTTTTATATTGAAATTTTGTTTTAAATCATAATGAACAAAATTAGAGAGAAATAAAGGAGAATGCACACAAAATTTACGTGGTTCAATAAGATACTACATATGTGACGCCCCAACCGGGGTCCCATTTGACAACCCACAACTCGCGACTCTCGTGCATTTCGTGACCCGATACTCACACCTAAGTGCGCCTCCCATTTATCTAACTATTTTAAACAAAAGCTCCAAGAGAAATTTCATTTGTTCAGTGAGCTCTACCCAACATACAACCTATATGGAATAACATAAACATAACTCATCCAAGGATCTCAACAAGTGAACACCATACAGGGTCCATATGTCTATATCCCCAATATACATCCCTTTACTGGGACCCATTCATTCACATTTAAATCTAAACACAAAATAAAACACTTAATTCATAGTCCTCGTGGCGAGTCCGATCACCTCTTACCATAATTCACAGGCCCTACTATTTACATTAATAAATTCAAAAGAATTTTATAAAAATCCTTTATACAAAAAAAACACTTTACAAAAATGTTACCTGTGGCGCCATGTCGGGCCTCTGAATCACGGCCTCTGGTCTGAGTGTCGTCTCCTCAGACATCCCCCGCGGTCAGTGGTCCTATCACGGGAAAGCAACGCCCATTGAAAATTCTCCCACAAGGGCTACTCCCACCTACAACGACACGCGCAATTAAGAACTACGAAATGCTGCTCAACATTCCATATAAATAATGCAATTCTATATTGAATATTATGTGTCATGCAGAGATTTAGACTCCTCATGCTCGCCATAAACTCGAGTCCCGACCAATTTCACACATGCAGATGCCAAGTGCGAACTAGTCATCAGCGCTTTCACCCATCGACTCAACCCATCGACAACCCTCTAATGTTTATTCAATTTACAACACGCAGCTGCTTTCTGGCCAAAAGTAACTCGGTCTCACTGTGTGCTTTGCACGTTTTCCGACTCTTTGCGAACTTTCATCGCTTAGATACATATTTCGACAAAGAATAAAATTTCGGTCTTTCACCTCGTAGGACCATTCTCATATTGCTTCACCCAAACACATAAAGCTTTAGCATTATTATTATTTTATACAATCCGTGAGTCTCCATTTTGACGTTGTCTCATATCCAGTTCTCACCACATTCCATCGAGAATGGTGAATGATGCACCATGCACCCACACCCGACTCGACGATGCACTGCGCATACGAAATGCAATCATGTCATTTCATATGATGTCATGCTACATGCACAATTTATAAATTCCGGATAATTATATTTCCTACATATAATTAATGATTGCCAATTTCCATGTTAATACATCAAACAAGTATATAAAGATCATTTTACACACAACAACATGTTATTTATTTTTCCAAATAATAATAATCAAATGGCCTAAATCTCAGACTCCACATAAATGTGGCACCTCTTGGCCCCTTCACTACCATGAACCATTTTGTCTCCATTCATCACAAATTACAAGATGACCCAAGAACCTAACAAAACCTGAATACATCAGCCCCTGGTTTAAAAACCAAACTTCAACCTACCCAGACTCCGCTTTCGGAACTAACTTGTACTTCATTATTTGTCCCCAAATCTCGACTAAATCACTACTTGGGCTACTACCCAAAGAACCCCCATGTCATTAAATGGCCTTTAGGCTAGGAAAATAATCCAAGTAGGAAAAATTTAACCTCGTGAGTTCGACGAACCCAAGATTTTGCAATTTAATGCATAACCTTGGCTGTTTAATCGACTTCACTTTTGCTCAAACGAAACTCACGGTCCGATTCAGAATCTTAGAGAGAGAGAAGTGGAAACCCTTTTCCTCTCTCTCTTTCTCCCTTTGATTTCCTTTTCTTTTCTATTTGATTGCTTCCACTTTATTTTTTTTTTCCTTTGTTTGGCCTTTCTTTTCCCTTTTTTTTTTCTCTTCATTTATTTTTTTCTTTTTCTTTCATTTCTCTCATTCTTTTCTCTTTCTCGTTCTTTTCTTTTGCCTATCTTTTCGTTCTCTCCTCGGTCTTATCCACTAAATTCTCCTTCGTTGCTTCCACTCCCATTCCTCCTTTAAATTTTCATTTTTTTCTTTTTCTTATTCTTCAATTTGACTTTCTTTTTCTTTTCTTTATTTCTTATTTCTTTGACACATACTAATGTGTTTCATGCACACAAGTGCACCACATGGCTCATGCCATGTGTCACTTGACACCCGATGTCTCGAAAAACGTGAAATTCCAACTATCTAGGAATTCAACAAAATTCGACTGGGTAACTACATTTCCTCGCGAGACGACCCGACTGAAGTCCGTATATCATCCGAGATCTGAGGAAATTTCCTGCCTTTCAACAAAATTACTCGCTTTTACTTTTTCAGAAAAATTGATTTTTTCTCGAGTTTTACATTCTTCCCCCCTTAATAGAATTTGGTCCTCGAAATTCGCACACACAAAGACATGCATAAACAATATTCATTCTACTTCCAATATTTGAATTTCAATATTAAACAACGCACCTTCATCCTCAAATAGGAAAGGATAGGTGGCTCGCATCGTGTCCTCAAGTTCCCAAGTCATTTCCTCCATTCCTGTCGCTAACAACACTTCACAAATTTCACTACTGGCCGTAAAACCTAATTCGCCATCCAAGATACTTACTAGTCCCTCTCCTACAGTCCCATCTGTATCAACATTAATCTCTCCCCAATCCACTACATGAGTTAGATCTAGAGTATACTTCCGGAGCATGGAGATGTGGAACACCTCATGGACACCTGATAAACTCGGTGGTAGAGCCAACCGATATGCAACTGTACCCACCCTCTCTAGTATCTCGAAGGGCCCGATATACCTCAGCGCTAACTTCCCTCACTTGCCGAATCTGATCACTCCTCTCTTAGGCATCACCTTCAAGAAGGTGTGATCACCCACCTCAAACTGTAGAGGCTCGACGCCAGCCATCTACAGAATTTTCCGTCACTCCGGTCGTAAGGAGGCGCTTCCGAATAAAACTCACCTTCTCAGAGGTGTCTACACTAGATCCCACCGCTGATGGAACTCTCCCACCTCCTCACCAATCAGGATCTGCATCGGCCTCCCATATAAAGCTTGATAGGGTGCCATCCGTATACTCGCTGGATAACTATTGTTATAGGCGAATTTCCACTAATGGTAAGCGCTCCTCCTAGCTACCCTTAAGATCCAGGACGCATGCTCGTAGCATGTCCTCTAAAACCTATATGGTTCTCTCCGACTGACCATTTGTCTACGGATAAAAGGCCGTGCTCATCTTCAACTATGTCCCCATGGCCTTTTGGAAACTCTTCCAAAAGTGTGTCGTAAACCTGGGATCCCTGTCCGATATGATGGACACTAGTACACCATGTAGCCGGACAATCTCTCGAATATACAACCGGTAGAATTTCTCCAAAGCAGGGAAGGTCATCCGTGATTGCTTAGAAAATGCCGATTTAGTGAGTCGGTCCACTATCACCCATACAACATCATGTCTTCGTGGTGTCCGTGGCAAGTGGGTCACAAAGTCCATTGTGATGTGCTCCCACTTCCACTCTGCTACCTCTAATGGCTAAAGTAGCCTTGCTGGCTTCTGATGCTAAGCCTTAACCTCCGGACACGTGAGACATCGTTGAACAAAATCTCCAACGTGTCGCTTCATTTTCTCCAAGAATACCGGGCGAATAAGATCTCGATACACTGCGGCCACCCGATGCACAAGAAACGGTGCAAAGTGGAACTCCCCAAGGATCTCCTGCATCGGCCAACCGGGGAACCACGCACCGCCCCGCCGTAAAATGTGCCAACTTAGTGAGTCGGTCCACTATCACCCATACCGTATCATGTCTCTGTGGTGTCCGTGGAAAGCGGGTCACAAAGTCCATCGTGACGTGCTCCCACTTCCATTCCACTATCTCTAATGACTCGGGCACTCGGCTTCTCGATGCTCAAGAACGACCACCGATACGTGAGACATCACAAACAAAATCTCCAACGTGTCGCTTTATTCCGCTCCAGTAATACTGGCGACGAAGATCTCGATACATCTTCATGCCACTTAGATGCACAGCAAAACAAGAGCAGTGGAACTCCTGGAGGATCTTCTCTCTCAGATCGGTCAACTGGGGAACCACGACCCATCCCCTATACCGAAGACTACCATCTGTGTGGATGCCCCAATTCTTCACACCTTACCCGACTGTACCTAAATTCCCCGATGGATTTGATATCTCGTCCCACTACTCGACTCAATCAATTTACTCAATAGGGCTAGCGTGAGCCACCAGACCCTGTAAAGTACCTCCGAGTTTAATCACTATATTGCGCCTTAAACCCGTCCTACGCCTCGAGCATATACCACTCTCGGGAAACTATACTAGCTTAGTAATTCTTGTGACTTCCCGATCGAAAGTGCATCGCCTGACTACACTGGCCTTCACTCCTGATGGTAATGCAAAGTGAAGTCATAGTCCTCCAAATACTCTATCCATCTGCCTTGCCTCATGTCGAGGTCCCGTCGTGTGAAAATATACTTCGACTCTCAAGGTCTTAAAATACCTTAAACCGCTTCACCACACAAGTAAAGCATAAAAATCTTTAAGGCAAAGACAATGGCCGCCAACTCCAGATCATGTAGGTACTTGCTCATGATTCTTTAGTTGTCTGGAACCATAAGCTACAACCCTCCTGACTGCATCAAGACACCTCCCAGTCTGTCCCTAGAGGCATCACAATACACGTGCATCATTCCTCGCATGAGATTATTAGTATAGGAGCCGGGCAATTCCTTTTCAACTCTTGGAATGCCTTCTCACACAAGTCATCCCACTCAAACTTGACCCTCTTCCGGGTCAATCTAGTCATAGGTGCTGTTAGCCGGGAGAAATCCTCAATAAACCTCCTGTAATACCCCGCTAATCCCAAGAAACTGTGTATCTCGAAGATTGACTTCGACCTCTCCCAACTCATAACACTTCAACCTTCTGGGCGGGCTCCATCGACACACTGCCGACATCGACGCGGTCCCAAGAATTTCACCTCAGTAAGCCAAAATTCACATTTGCTAAACTTGGCCTACAACCGTTGGTCCTTGAGTGCTTGGAGAACAATCCGCAAATGATCCTCATGCTCCTCCTCGACCGAGTAGATTAAGACGCTAACAAAGACTACAAAATAAACTGATCCAAATAGTTAGAATAATTCTATGCATGAGATCCATGAATGCCGCTGGCGCATTCGTCAACCCGATGGGCATCATTGTGAACTCGAAATGCCCATACTGCGTCCTAAACGCTGTCTTAGGGATATCAACCTCCCTAACTCTCAACTGATGGTATCCGATGTGAAGATCTATCTTGGAGTAGACTCGTGCCCTTCTCACCGACAACAATTCATCAACTCGTAAGCGATAATTCGATTCTTTATCGTGAATCTATTCAACTTATTTAATCAATGCACGTCAAAGGGTCTCATTCTTCTTTTGCAAACAGACCTGAGCGGCCCCAATGGTGAAGTGCCTTGGCCTTAATAAAACTCTTATCCAACAATTTCAAATGACCTTGAGTTCTTGCAACTCAACCGGTGCCATCCTATGAGGAGTCATAGAAATAGGCGACGTACCAGGGTGTAACTCAATAACAAAGTCTATATCCTTGTACAGAGGCAATCCCAATAGCTCATCTGGAAAGACATCCTCATACTCGCAAACCACCCGAGGTAGTCAAACTCGTCTTACCTCATCCTTCAGTGGCATGGCTTCAACCCAACCCATCAACTCCGTCTCCATCCGAGTCATGCAACGGCTCGGGGTAAAGAATCATGTTTATCCCCTTAAAAAGTCACACGAATACCATCCTGTGTGTAGGCAGTAACCCTCCTACTATCACAATCAATGACGACTTGGTGTGCCGTCAATCAATCCATGCTAAGAATGACATCAAAATCTAATATCTCCATTACCTGAAGGTCCACAGTGAGCAGAATCCTTGAGATCTCTAACTCAAAATCCCAACATATCTGATCAATCCTTACCTTAGTCCCTAGGGGAGAACTCACATGTAACGGCTCTTCCAAGGTCTCCACCTCCAAGCCCAAAACATCCACACTAGCTGCAGCAACAAAAGAATGTGATGCACCAGAATCAAACAATATCTTTGCCCATATGCGAGATAACAAAAACATACCCATTGTATCAGACTGATCTGCAAGCTCAGTTTGCGGTGCCACAACGTAGACATGCCTCTGGGTCCCTAAAGTACCGGCTTGGAAGTCTTGGCCTCGACCCATGCCCCGCTACGGACTGGCTCCGCGAAATAGTAGCGCTTGTTCAAGATCCCGGGATCGGAGTATTGTTTCCGCCTATGTTAGTAAGGAGGAACAAATACCGTCAGACAAGTCCTAATCGACGATCAACAGGTGTCCTATAACTCTGGGATTCCCGCCTCTGAGGGTAATCTCGCTTCATATGTCCAGGTTGATGGTAATGGAAACACGTTTCTTCGGCTCTGATCGGGCTGGGGATTCGGGCGTCTCCCAACCTTGAATGATTGACCTTGGCCTTAGCCCTGATAGCTGCGGCCTTGTCCCTGAGGTCCTCGGGGCATAGCCGTCTTCTACCTCTTTCCGGAACTAGAAGAAGATTGATTCTCCTCTTGTAATCAAGACCTACTTCCGATGTCTCGTGTGTCATCTACTTATCTTCCAATAGCCAAGGATGTCTTGACCATCGAGTCCCCTTCTTCCATGTTTGTCAGAGGATGATATGCCTGAAACCCCTGGAGGTTACCTTCCGCCATTCCTCCATGGCAAACTGCCAGAATTAGTCCGTAAAGGTAGCAACCATGCCTCTCCTGCACAATAATGGCAACTACAACACCTATAGCCTCTATAAAGGCATGTGGGCCAAACACAGGTGGTGGTTGACTATTTTCTCATGAACGACCTCTACGTCCTTGCCCTCGACTTGCCATCTACACAAGTTAAGATAGCAATTTGAGATTCTCTCTTTTCATTTATCACATTAATGGTGCATAATGCCAAACACTAATAAATAACCATTCCTACGTAATCATGCTTATTCGTTTTCCAAACCTAAGGTTACGTTTGCTAACACTAGTGTTCTCCAATTTCTATATACATTCTATCATGCATATATTCACACAACCACAATACATCTCTCATGGAACATATTAGAACATAAAAGAAATCAATGCACACAATGCCGTGTTCTACACCCATTCCCACTAATCCTAGGTATTTGTATACCTAACTCTTGATACTCAACTATGACAAGCCAATAACTAAAAACACTTATGGATACCCCCACCCGAGCTCCCTAGGTAGTCGCTTAATCTAGCCATCGATACCTGCCGTGACGCCCAAACTGTGGGTCCTGCTAACAACCCTTCAACCCACTGACTCGTGTGGATTTCGAGGACCCGATACTACATTGCCACGCCCTATTTATCGATCCATGTTTTCATGAAAAATCAGGCAGTCTCCTTGTTCTGGGGAGCTCCACTCCAACATACAACCTATATAACAGTTGTAATCATAACTCCATCCGGTGGTCTCAATGTATAGTATTGACCACACAGGGTCCATCTGTCCATATCTCCAATATACATCCCTTTACCGGGACACATTCATTCACATTTAAATCTAAAATATGAAAATAAAACACTTAATTACAGTATGTAAGAGTCCAATCACGGCCTTCTTACCATAATTACATATTCGACTATTTATACAATAATCCAAACGAATTTTATAAAAATCATTTTATACAAAACACTTTTTACAAAATGTTACTCAAGGCCACATGTTGGCCTCCTTTGCAATCACGGTCTTGTCGGAGCGCCGTCTTCCTGTACATTCCTTGTGCCTGAAAGGGGGTCCCACAACTGCGTGAGAAATGCCCAGTAGAAAAATTCTCCTATAAGGGCTACTCCCCTACTAAAATGCTCATGCAATGGCAACCATGAAAACGTCCATTCACATTCCATATAAATAATGCAATTCTATATGGAATATTACGTGTCATGTATGAGGTGAGACTCCTCATGCCCATAAACCCGAGTCCTGACCGACTCCCTCACACATGCAGATGCCAAGTGTGAAAACTAGTCATTGGTGTTTCACCCAATGACTCAACCCATTGGACAACCCTCCAATGTTTATTCAATTTTACCAACCTGGTGGTTTCCGCGGTGGCGAATTTTCTGGGTCTCACAAAGAGGGCTTTTGAACGCTCTCCGATACTTTCGAACTTCATCGCCGGATACATATGTTCGCCTCTATCTGCTTCACCCAAACACACGAAATTTATTATTATTATTATTTTATACAACCGCAGTTTCGATTTTGATGTTGTCCCATTTCCGAATTTCACCACACATTCGTCGCGAATTTAACGACAAGATTTCACGTGACCCACACCGACCTCGACGCGATGTGATCATGCATATGAAATGCAATCATGCCATTTCATGCGATGTCATGCTACATGCACAATTTATAAATTCCGGATAATTATATTTCCTACATATAATTTCCTTTATCACAATTTCCATATTAATACATCAAGCAAGTATATATAAACATGATTTTTACACACAATAGCATGTTATTTATTTTTCCAACAATAACACCCAAAATGGCCCAAATCTCGGACCGACATAAACAGTATACCTTCCCGGCCCCTTCTACGTACCATGAACCATTTCGATGTCAAGACAACCTTTCTAAATGGAGAATTGGATGAAGAGATCTACATGGAGTAGCTTGAGAGTTTTTTTGCTCCGGGATAAGAAAGTCTGTAGATTGGTGAAATCATTGTATGGGCTAAAACAAGCACCAAAATAATGACATGAGACATTGACAATGTTATGATGCCACATGACTTCAAAGTTAATGAATGTGACAAGTGTGTGTATGTCAAAGATACAGAACATGAATATGTCATTGTATGTTTGTACGTAGATGACATGCTTATTGTAAATAGTGATGATAAGATGATTACATCTACTAAGAACATAATGAATAAAAGGTTTGGCATGAAAGACTTAGGACTCATTGGAGCGTTTTATCGGGAATAAAATCAAACATCAAATGGACCCATTCTAGTTATAGGGGTATTCTTCATAGACTCACCTAAATAGATGTGGAAGTTTGGCTACTTCCTATGGAATTATGAGGCCAATTCTCTGTAGTCGCGACGCCTAAAAACCCGTGGGTCCGCTGACCACCACAACCCACGGAACACTGCGGAATGCTCCGTGACCCGACATCTCTCACGAGGCACCGCGCAGTCTCCCTTTGTACGTGGAGCTCTACCCAAATACAACACTTGTAATAAACTTGTCCCAAACAGTCTAATATATCATCACCTGTAAAGTAGCCTTGCTGGCTTCTGATGCTAAGCCTTAACCTCCTGACACGTGAGACATCGTTGAACAAAATCTCCAACGTGTCGCTTCATTTTTCTCCAGTAATATTGGCGACGAAGATCTCGATACATCTTCGTGCCACCTGGATGCACAGTAAAACGGGTGCAAAGTGGAACTCCCGAAGGATCTCCTCTCTTAGATCGGCCAATCGGGGGGAACCACGAATTCGCCCCCGCCAAAATGCGTGCCAATCCTAGTGAGCCTGCCCACTATCACCCATACCGTATCATGTCTCTGTGGTGTCCGTGGCAAGTGGGTCACAATGTCCATCGTGACGTGCTCCCACTTCCGTTCCACTACCTCTAATGGCTGAAGTAGCCCTGCTGACTTCTGATGCTCAGCCTTGACCTACTGACATGTGAGACATTGTCAAACAAAATCTCCAACGTGTCCCTTTATTCCGCTCCAGTAATACTGGCGACGAAGATCTCGGTACATCTTCATGCCACTTAGATGCACAGCAAAACAAGAGCAGTGGAACTCTCGGAGGATCTTCTATCTCAGATCGGTCAACTGGGTAACCACGACCCATCCCCTATACCGAAGACTACCATCCGTGGTGGGACGGCCCAGCCACACCCAGACCACCGTACCTGGCCCCCTCGATGGATGATATCTCCGTGTCCCACCCATGGGACTCCAATCACTTCCACTCAATAGGGGATGGCGTGAGCTGAATTGTGCACTCCCCAGCACCCCCGAGCCGATCACCGTGATTGTACTAAACTCCGTCCCAAGGCCTCGAGCATCTACCACTCGGGAAACTACACTAACTAAGACTCGACTTCCGACTGAGTGCATCAGCCACTACATTTGCCTTACCCGGATGGTAATGCAAAGTGAAGTCATAGTCCTCCAAATACTTTATCCATCTGCCTTGCCTCATGTTGAGGTCTCGCTGTGTGAAAATATACTTCAGACTCTTGTGGTCTTAAAATACCTCAAACTGCTCACCACACAAGTAGTGGCATAAAATCTTTAAGGCAAAGACAATGGCTGCCAACTCCAGATCATGTGTAGGGTAATTCTGCTCATGATTCTTAGTTGTCCAATCCATAAGCTACAATCCTCTCTTGACCGTGATCAAGACATCTCCTGGGCCTGGTCTCTGCAGGCATCACAATACACTGTGTACCTCTCGTCCCCGCAGGGATTATCGCAATGTGGAGCCGGCGAACCTCCTTAAACTCTCAACGCCTTTTCACACAGTCATCCCACCTAAACTCGACCCCTTCCAAGTCAACGAATAAGTAGGTGTCGCTAGCCTGAGAAATCCTCAATAAACCTCCCGTAATACCCTCGCTAATCCCAAAACTCCGTGATTCAAGATTAACTCGCTCCCAACTCATAACAGCCCCAACCTTCTAAGGGTCTACTGACATGATTCAAGCCGACACGACGTGTCCTAAGTGAATTTCACCTCAAGAAGCCAAAATTCACATTTGGCTAAACTCTGCATACAACTCCATGGTCCTCGAGCATTGAGAACAATCCAAGAAATGATCCTCATGCTCCTCCTCGTGACCGGAGTAGATCAAGATGTCGACAACAAAGACCACAACAAATTGATCCAAATAGGGATAGAATACCCTATACATGAGATCCATGAATTCCGCTGGAGCATTCGTCAACCCGAAGGGCATCATTGTGAACTCGAAATGCCCATACCGCGTCCTAAACACTGTCTTAGGGATATCAACCTCCCTAACTCTCAACTAATGGTATCCGGTGTGAAGATCTATCTTGGAGTAGACTCGTGTCCCCCAACTCCATCAAACACCCATCAATCCTCGGTAAGGATACCGATTTTATCGTAACTCTATTAAACTCGCTTCAGAATCAATGCACGCCAAAAGGGTCTCTGTCTTGTTTTTCGTAAATAGAACCTGAAAGGCCCCATGGTGAAGTGCTCGGTCTAATAAAACTTATCCAACAATTCATACTGGACCTTAAAGTTCTTGCAACTCAACCGGCGCCATCTTGGGCGAGGAGTCATAGAAATAGCGATGTACCAGGTGTAACTCAATAACAAAAGTCTATATCCTTATACGCAGGCAACCTTAATAGCCTATCCGAAAGACATCCTCGTACCTCAGAAACCACCCAGGTGTAGTTTCCAAACTCGCCCCGACCTCGCCCCCAAAAAGGTCATAGCCAACCCATCAACCGTCCCTCCATCCGGAGTCACGCACCTGTGCCTGCAAAGATTCATGTTTATCCCCTTGAAAAGTCACACGAATACCATCCCGTGTGTAGGTAGTAATCCTCCTACTATCACAATCAATGACGACTTGGTGTGCCGTTAACCAATCCATGCTAAGAATGCATCAAAATCTGATATGTCCATTACCCGAAGGTCCACAGTGAGCAGAATCCTTGAGATCTCTAACTCAAAATCCCGACATATCTTATCAATCCTCACCTTAGTCCCTAGGGGAGAACTCACATGTAACGGCTCTTCCAAGGTCTCCATCTCTAAGCCAAAAACATCCACACTAGATGCAACAACAAAAGAATGTGATGCACCCGTAATCCAAACAACATTCATTCATACGTGAGAGATAACAAAACATACCTTATCAGATGGGATCGATCTTCAAGCTCAGCCATGGCTACAAAGATGATGATGCCCTCTGGTCCCTAAAGTACCGGCCTGGAAGTCTTGGCCTCGACCCATGCCCTCAAGCATTACACCTTCTCGCGAAATGCAAGTGCTTGTTCAACACCCTGGGACTGATATTGTTTCCCCTGGCCCATGTTAGGGTAAGGAGAAACAACCGCTCAGATAAGTCCTACTAACGATCAATGTGGTGTCCTATAACTCCGGATTCCCGCCTAAGGGTAATCTCGCCTATATGTCCAGCTAATGGCAATGGAAACATCGCTTCACCTGGACAAGGAGCCCCGGGAAGTGTGTCCCACTAACGATCGACCTCGTCGAGCCCCGATAGTCGCGCCTTGTCCCCGAGGTCCCGGCATTGCGCCTTCGCCCTTTCCCGAACTAAGATGATCATCTCCTTCCTCTTAACTAGCACTCCATCTCTGATGCTCGTGTGTCCTCTAGTTATCTTCCAATGGCCAAGGATGTCTTGACCATCGAGTCCCCTCCTCCCATGTATGTCGGAGGATGATATGCCTGAAACCCCTGGAGGTTACTCATCCCTCCATGGCAAACCATTGCACTAGTTCGTGCAAGCAGCTTAATTTAATTTCCCTACAACAATAATGGAAACCGGCAAAGGCCTATACCTCTATAAAGGCCTCGCTGGGCCAAACACGTGGTGGTCGATCATTTTCCCGTGAACTGACCTCTACATCCTGTGTTCTCGACTTCACATCATCTACACAAGTTAAGATAGCAATTTGAGCTCTACATCCTTGCCTGCAGAAGCTTTGCCATACTGGATTGAATGTGATTTGAGGATCTCTTTTCATTTATCTAAGTAATGGTGTATTAACCACTAATAAATAACCATTCACCTCGTAATCCTTATTAGTTTCCAAACTAGTTAGTTTGTAACATAGTGCCTCGATTTCTATGCATTCATATTGCATATATTCACCTGACGGTGTCATGGACATATTAAGTTATCAATCAGTACACACAATGCATTAATTTCTACCCATTCTATAATCCTAGATGTTCCTTTACATACCCTAACTCTTGATATCAGCCTTGACCGTAATAACTAAAGCACTTATGGATGCGCTGGGCTCCTGGGTATTAGTTTTACAGCTCACGTGCAATTGCGCTGAATCCGAGGGTCCGGGTTAACAGCCATTCTTACGGAGTGCAGTAGTTTGGTGACCCGATACTACATTGTTACATTGTCCTATTTATCGGGATCCATGTTTTTCACAAAATCGAAGCTGAGGAATCTCTATTTGTTAAGAGCTCCACCCAGCGTACAACTATATAGGTGCTGATATAACCCGTCAGGGTCTCGGATGAAATGTTGACCACCACGGGGTCCATCACCATCTCATATCTGTATACATCAACTGCGGGACATTCATTCACATTTAAATCTAAAATGAAAATAAAACCTTAGTACAGTATGTATGAGTCCAATCACGGCCTTCTTATATTACATACCCGACTATTTATCACCGATAATCCAAGCAATTTTATAAAAATCATTTTATAACTACTTTTTAAATGTTATAAGGCTATATGGCCTCATGCAATCACGACCTTGTGGGCCTTGTACTCACTGTATACATTCCTTGTAACTACTGAAAGAGGGTCCACATTGGTGAGCAATGCCCATTAATTCTCCTGTAAAGACTCTCACCTAAATGCACATGCAATAGCAGCCATAGAAAATGTCAATCACATTCCATATAAATAATGCAATTCTATATGGAATATTACGTGTCATGCATGAGATGAGACTCCTTACCCATAAACCCAAGTCTGACCTGACTCCCTCACACATGAAGATGCAGTGTAAAACTAGTCATTGTTGTTTCACCCGATGACTCGACCGATGGACAACCCTCCCGATGTTTATTCAATTTGCAAATCCGTGTTTTTTAGGTAGGTGGCGTGCTGAGGTCTCACGGTAGGCTTTGAGCAGCCTTCAGATGCTTTTCGCGAACTTTCATCGCTAGATACATATGTCTGCACGATCTACGCTTAAAACAAACCTAGAAATTGTGTGTGTTTTATACAACGTGGTTTTGATTTTTAGATTGTCCCATTTAGGGCTCCACACATTCGCTAAGAATATTTGAATAATGATACCATACACCCACACACGACTGGCCCAGCGATGTGATCGTGCATATGAAATGCAATCATGCCATTTCATGATGTTAAATACCATTACTAATTATAAATTCAGATAATTATATTTCTACATATAATTTCCCTTTATCACAATTTCCACATTAATACAGCAAACAAGTATATATAAACATAGTTTTACACAATAGCATGTTGTTATTTTCAACAGCCTTACCATAATAAGCTAGTCTCGGGCCTTGTCAGCAGGCACCTCTCGGTCCCTTCACGGCCATGAACCTTTTTGGTTCCATTCATCAACAAATTACGGTGTCTAGTAGAACTCAACAAAACCCAGAAGACATCGATCCTGAGATTCTAGGCCAAACTTCAGCCCGGTCTGGAATGCCGGAACGATCCCAATCTTGGGACTAATGATCCAGTCGGTCTGACCCCGAAAAGCGCCGATGCCATTAAATAGCGCTAGGCTGAAAACTAATCAAAGTAAGGAAAGTCCCTACCCACGGAGTTTGTGAGCTCCGAATTTTGGTACCTGCGTAGCTCTTGGTCGTCGAACCGACTTTCCTTTTGCTAAACGAAACCTCTTGTCAGTTTACCTGCATGAAGTCTTAGGGATAAGTGGAAACCCTTTTTTTTCCTTTCTCCCTCTCTCTCTTTCTCTCTCTCTCTCTCTTTCTCCCCCTGCTTTCCTTCTCTTTTTTATCTGATTTCTTCCACTTTTTTTTCCCTTTGTTTGGCTTTTCTTTTCCCTTTTTTTTTCTCTTTATTTTTTATTTTTTCTCTTCATTTCATTTTCCCTTCCCTATCCACATTGGTACGATGTTGTCCATTTTAGGCTTAAGCCCTCATGGTTTTGTTTTTGGGCTTCTCCTCTAAAAGGCCTTATTCTAATTGGATGTTGTCCATGCTTATAAACTCACAATTCTTCCCATTCTTGTCCGATGTGGGACTTTGGGTGCACACCCAACAATCCTCCCCTTACAAAGTTCCACCGAGCCTCCCCTTAAACCAAGATTTTTCTTGTCTTCATTGTGTTTTGGGCACATGCCTTATGTGAAGTACTACCTGTTAGGGGCTAACCACATCATTTTGTTTGACTTCAATGCTCTTGGATTTAGATTAGATTTAGCTCTGATACTTGTTGGGTAACCTTGGACCTCCTCCTATTCTGGTATGATAATGTTGCTGGGCCTAAGCTCTTATGTTTGTTTTGGTCTCTTTTAACCCAAAAAGGCCTCAATTGAGTATAGTAAGTTGTAGCATAAACTCTGCTTGTTCCTATTTTCTAAGCGATGAGAGACTTTGAGCACTTTGACAATTAATAGATTTTAACATGATCGACAATATGCTCACTGTAATCTACAGAAGTATTGATACATATAATAATCAATAAATTAAAATGATTAAGAAAGAGTACAATGATGAAACTTCAACAAAACATCTCAATTGTGGTCCCATTCTCAAGTAACATGTAAAAACCCTCAAAACAAGAAAAGGTTTAAAATACATATCAATAAAGGCAAATTCATCAATTATCATATAAAAAAGCTTCTAGTTGGCGCTAATCCCTCAACCTTCATTAGTTGATGGGGAAACTCAATCCTCGATCTCATGAATGAAGTACAATATGATTGATTTTAAATTGTAACACGAACTAGGTGTAAAAGGATATCTATGGAAAGACATGACATTTAAATTATTTTAATACTTGCCTCCGTTTGTAATGCGAAAAAGTACTAGGGAAAGAAAATAGAGAGAAAAAATGAAAGGAAAAAAAAAGTTAAAGAAAGTAAATTTTTTTTTTCCCTTGTTTGTTTGGTTATCCATGGAAAACCCAAGGAAAAAAGATAAGAAATTTATTTTCCCTTGTTTGGTTATCCATAAGAATTGAGAAAATAGAAGAATTTACTTGTGTTGTGAACTATATAAACTTATTGATGTTTTGAAAATCTGCATTTTTTATAAAGCAGATATATATAATAATCATGGCAATGAAAATTCATATTAAGATTTTGCTCAAAGTTTGTTCAAAATTCATATCAAGCTGTCTTCCATTCTTTACAAAATTAAGAAACGATCTGAAAGTATATGATGGAAATGGACTTTTAATTTCATCAGCAATCAATTTCTTTTCTTCATCTAGACTTCATTTTCCTCTTCTGAATCTTCCCAGATTCATCACCAGTTGAAATGAACAAATATCAAGCAAGAATCAGTTGCCCTAGAAAAAAATTCTCCTCGTATTTTCATATTTTCTTTCTCTAGACTCCCATCACTTACCCCCTTATCACCCAACATGGTTACCAGCAAGCAAATGATGGTACCCAAACAACCATCAAAATGAATTTTCAGAAGATGAAGCTCACCCAGAACAAAATTTAATCTTTACTTTACAGATGTGGCATGTAGTGATTTATATACACACTCTCACAGTCTCCTCCTCTCTTTCTCTCACTACAAACATTTTCACATCCATGAGAAGATCAAAACCTCAGCATATATAATGTACATTGAACATATTCTAATAAGAAAGACGATAAGATCAAAAGATAAAACCAAGAAAATGGATGGAAACATCAATGCCAACAGAGGCGGAGCTCGCTGCTGTGAGCAGCGTCACATTATGTTGGATGTGTTGGGAGCTTGCAGTCAAGAGGTCAGGAACTGGAGGGACGAAGTTGATGCTGTACCTGAAACTGGAGGTACAAAGTGCAGAAAAAAAAACAACTAAGGCGTGTTGCAGAACACTGTACTTAGGAATTTTATTCCCAGGATTCAACATATTAAAAGGGTGACTCTGGAGCAGGAACAGCTGAGAGATGGAGAGAAAGTAATATGGATGAGAAGAGAAAATCTGTATCTTCAACATCAGCAAGGTCTGATTTTATAGGAACCCAGGTGTAACACCTGGTTTGAAATTTGAAAATTTTTTGTTGGCCATTAAGGCTGGAATTAAATAAAATTGACTGTTAGCAATTGAATTCAAATAGCTGTTGTTAAAGAACTGTTTTGATTTTACTGTGATTTCAAGCCATGAACCGTTTTGATTTTTAAACAGTTAAAAACCAAGGTTTTCATATAGGCAAAACAAAACAAAATTAATTTGAAGCAAAATCAAATGTGTCTCGTGGTATTCATGCGTAGGGGGGTAGATCCATCTATTTGCACTGAAATCAAGCTTTCGACCCATTTCTTGTGCAGGCGAGGCCTCCCCTCTTCTCAAGCCTTGTACAAACCCATAGATGGGTTTTAGTATATAAACCCAAAAAGGCTCTTGTATTTTTTCCATGTGGGACAAGATCTTTTTGAAAACTATTCTCATAACAAATCCGTTTTAAAGAAAGATATTTGAATTTATATTTGTTTGATTTAAATACGGAAGAAAGTGTAAAGCCTTAAATTTGGTGTTCGATGAACTGCTGAACCAAACATAAATAAATAAGTTTTGACTAACTAAGTAGTGAAGGTTATAGCTTCTATGAATTAGAAATGCACGATCATAAATTAGGGACTTTATCATTAGCACCACACATCCGATTCTGCACAGTTTTCAACGCTGTTGTGCATGATTGGGTATGCGCGTGCCTCGTTATTTAGTAAGTTGCTCAAATCTTTTGCCAAACCATTTCATCTGTGGGCTTGGCCCCACTCCCACACTTATAGGTAATTCATTAAAGCATATCTTGTGTTTATGTGTACTACCCACGCAAGGGATGTGAAGTCATTGAGTATAACTCAGCCTCTCAAAATATGCATTCTAGCACCATAACTACACCAGTGGAAGAACAATTTATCGATTCTGGTAAGTTGTAACAAATGACTCATTTATTACCCATGAACCTTCTTCTTGAGCTCCCAAATCACAAAAGTTGGGTTCCATGCTATTCATCTAATTGGCTTAAGTCATTCACTCCAGTCATTTCCACCAAATCGGCTTTTTTCTTCCCGGGTTTAGTCGAGAGGATTGGTGAATTTATTTATGACTTTACATAGTCAATAAGTAATTCATCTTTCAGCAGGTTGTTTCTAACCTCCATGTCTTGAATATGTCCTGACGAATGTTTTATTCTTTGCAATCGATATTGTTGCTTAGCAATCACAATGCATAGACATCGAGGGTGTCGGCTACATTCCTAAAGGAATTCATGACAGGAAGTTCCTTAACCACTCAACTTCTTTACCTGCAGATTCAAGAGCTATAAATTATGATTCCATGGTAGAAGTAGCGATAAGGGTTTGTTTAGATGATTTCTAAGCAACACCACCTCCCAAAGTAAAGACATAACCACTTGTGGATTTTATCTCATCTGAATCAGAGATCCAGTTAGCATTGTTGTATCCTTCTAACACAATGGGAAATCTACTATATATGATACCATAGTTCTTGAACATAAGTATTTCGCTAGTCAGCTAAAGCATTATAGTGATCGCTATTGGGATTATGTGTACATATCTACTTAATCCACCTTTGCATATTGCTTTATGTTAGGTCTAGAAAGTTCATCAAATGCATTGAACTCAAATAATCATTTATACTCAGATTGACATAGGATGCCTGATATTTCATTAGATGGGTGTTAGCATCATAAAGGAATTTCCACAAGTTTGGCATCAAATGTTCGAACCTGTAAGTATTTTGAATATAATGTTCTTGTGTGCATTATCTTTATCACCCATCCTTAATAGTCTTTAGACCTAAAATTACCTTAGCTTCACTCATAGGGTGTCCTACCAGATTTCTTGTATAGAATTGTATTCTTTAGATGACATGAAGACAATGTTGGCTACGCACAGGTATTAGGAGTTGGAAGCAGACAAATGAAGAATTCATGTCTCTTTGGGGTCTTGTTCTTTATTTCAGCAACTCCCTTGACTCGGGTGACTAAGGAGAAGTTCTTGTGATTGTTCCTTCCTTTTCACGGTAATCATTTAAGGGATGTTGCCCCCCTCATCAGATCTAATCCTTTTGATTTTCTATCAGAGTTGATTTTCTGTATTTTTGTACCTTGGAACATATCCAAGTCTTCATCTTTATTTCTAAGCAAGAAAACTCTATTGAACCTAGAATAATCATCAACGAAAGTCACATAAAATTTCTTACCTCCTCTAGTTATAGTTTGTTTGAAATCTCCTAGACCAGAATGAATTAGTTCGAACAATTTTGTTTCTCTGAAACAAACCCACATGTCTTTTTGGTTGGCAAGTAGCACATATTTGACATTTACTTGGCCTGGATAGTGTGTGTTATAGGCCTAGGGTGCATCTTCTTAATGTATCACACTAACATGTCTAATCTAGCATGCCATGTACTAGAATCAACCAAATAAGCAAAAGAAGAAGAAAGATTTCCATTCATAATTTCATAAATGACCTGAAAGACCATGATTACAAGGCCACTCCCACAAAGACATTTGTTTTTGTCATTATATTCTTATCATGTTCAAATGACCTTTAACTATTTTTTCCAGCAGAACAACATAAACTATTTGCTCTATTAGGAATATACGGCACATATTCAAAGCGAGTCTTTCTCAAAGAGAGCTTTAGCATGACTTTGCCTTTTCCACGAAGCTTGAAGCGAGTGCTAGAGTCACCAAGGTAGACAACCTTTTGTCATCTACTACTAGGTGTGGAGGTAAAAGCATTGTTTCTAAATGCCTTGTTACTCAGAGTCTACCACCCAATTCTTGGAATTGGTCACCATATTAGCTTGTGAGACAACTACATCTATTATGTCATCTCCTTCGACCAAGTTGGCTTTAGGAGGATTTCTACTATTTCTAGTTTTTACTCTTAATCTACACCGGGGTGCATGATGGCCTGGTTTGCCATAAACATAACAAGTGCCTTTCTTTTTTAAAGTATTTTGGTTAGAAATTTTGGATTTGTTATTAGGCACGGGCTTTGTGATTGTACAGGTTGGTTTGGACAGAGTCTGCCTAAGTGGTCATTTGTTTTGCTTTGGTTGTTTTTCTCTTTTGGTTTGTATCTTCCAACGATAATGTGACGATAAGATCGGCGAGGGCTTCTTTCTGTTTGTGTTTTAATTGTTGTTTGTAGTCACTCTACGAGTTAGGTAGTTTCTCTATCAATAGTCTTGCTACATACTGTTCTAGTAGTTCTATTTTTTCAACCCTTAATTCCTCGAGCAATTTGTGGTCCTCGTTGATTTGGAGCTTGATGTTCAATTTGTCTATCTCCCAATGTAGTAGTTTCTACCACAGGCACGATTTGCTTACATTTTAGCAATGTACTTAGTGAGCATGGACTCCCAAATTACCTTTGCTTCCTTGTAGGCACAGTAAAGAACAAATAACTCGTTAGATAATGTAGTTAGGATTGTATGTCAACAAACGTTATTTACATTTGCCCAAACCTTAGTGTTGACATGCATGTTTTTAGTTGACAATAGTCATGCCACTCCATGCATATCTAGGGTGGAATATATGCGCTCGAACCAGCATTTGAAATTACTACGTCGAGACCTCAGTCTGGACATGTCAGGGAAGGGCTTAGCGTAGGCAGGGAGCATAGAAACTATTGGAGCATAGACGATAGAAGGGACGGTGGTATTCTTGGAGGGACTATAGAAAGTGGCACGAGTTGTTATGGGGCTGGCAATGGCCAGTGTCAACAACGGGGACTATACAGCGAGCAGAATCGGTTTCCATGGTATAAAATTCTAGTGTTGGGGCTGGCGGTCGGAGGTTAGAACAAGGATGAACTTGATGTTGTACGGCGAGTACAAATTACGAGAGAGAAAAAAAAAAAATAATAATAATTGAATTTGCAGAACACTATCCTTAGGAATTTTATTCCCCAAGATTCAATAGTTCATTAGAGGATGACTGCGGAGGAGGAACAGCGAGAGATGGAGAAAATGTATGAATGAGAGAGAAAGTTATCTTTAACTGGAAAGAAATTGATTTAAATAGGAAACCCATGTGTGACAACTGGTTTGTTCAGAAATTATTGTTGATCATTAAAGTGAGATTAAATAAACGGACTATTAGGAATTGAATTCAAATGGCGCATTTGTTGAAGCGTTTTGATTTCTTGAGATTTCAAATATGAACAATTTTGATTTTAAGCAGTTGCTAAAACAAAGGTTTTCATGTAATAAACAAAACAAAATTGAATTTGGGCAAAACCAAGTATCCTGGTATTCTGGCGTAGGGAGGAAAATCCATCGATTTGTATTGAAATCGGGCTTTTGGCCAATTTCTTTTGCGCGCGAGGCCTACCCTCTTCTCAAGTCTTGAACAAGCCCATAGATGGGTTTTAGTATATAAACCCAGATTGTCTTTCCATGAGACAGATCTTTGAAAAATATTCTTCACTAACTGTGGATGACTAGTTCGCAGCCTCGGAGGAAGCAAGTACAAAACTCTACCTGCATCTTCGACAACATTGCATTTCTAGTATCTAAATGACCACCATGACTGCAGACTCCTTTATTAGAATCCCCATAAGTGTCCACTTTTTTCTTTCCTCACTATTTTTTAAGGAAAGTAAGAGGAAAAATAATACCTTATTATCCTTATTATTTTATCACTTTCCCTTATTTTTTTCTCCTTTCCTTAGCATTTTCAGGATTCCAAACATACCCTGGTTAAAATACATCTCATATTAAAATAGATTGTTGATAATAAAAAAATTATATATTAAGCCACCACTTGAATTTTCAGTAATTTTCTTCTTCTTCGGAACTTTGAATTTTTCCTTCACGCACTGACTTGAAGAACTTAATTGGTGACATATGGTTCCTCATTTCAACAAATTGTCCATTACATGTGGATAAGAAGAAAGAAGAAATTAAGACTTTTCCTTAGATTTTTTTTTCTCTTTTCTTAATTTTTTTTCTCATGCCGGCCATGACTTAATATTATGGGTTTGGCAATTAATCTATTTTAGATGTAAATCCCTCATAGTTTTGTTTTATTAGAGATAACTTAACTTTTAAGGCGCAATCAGGGCCAACAATGATTTGAGGTTGGATCAAGTCCAGTCAAAACTTTTGACCGTCTCAAGTACAAATCTTGTCTGTGTGTGATGAATAATAAAGATACAGTTATCTCTATGAAGGTCAAACACGTTTTCAGCGTTTTCATTACTATTTTTATTGAAATGTTAATTGCAAGCAGTATCTACCTATGCATGGCCGAAAGGTCTTTGCAAGCAGGCTCAAATCATATTTAAGAATGTAAAATTTTTAATTTTTCTAATTCTATTAAATAGTTATAATAAAATATTTAATTATTAAATGTATGTCATATTTAAAAATATATGTATATATATATATATATATATATATATATATATATATATATATATATTATTTATCTACTTTGAATTGTTCTTCTGTCATTTTACTAATTGTGTAACTGTCTTTTGTTTACTTTTTATTATTTTTTCATATTTGTTATCTTACGCATGAGATATATATTTATATTAATACCTATTTCAATATTATATAACAGAGAGCATGACCAAATAACACTATTTGGATGATCAAACAATTAACTATAATAGCACAAACACTATATAAACCAAAAAATGAAATATGCAGTTTTAACGTAGTTCAACAATCAATGCTTGAGTCTCTCTGGAGTATACTAACATATTAGTCCACTAATAAAAATCGACCTGAGTAGTAGAACATTCCATAAAACTCTTATGAGCCTTTCAAATATTGCAGTCACAATATTAACAGCAAAGTAAATCTAAAGTTTAAATATTTATAAATAAAGGCAATTGTCATCAATTAATGTATACAAATTTTCATTAAGGAGTTTTTTTGGATCCCTAATATATTGTACGAAGCATATCAATACTATTTTCAAATTTCACAATCCAACATTTAGAAGGTATAAAATCACCATGGGAAGACATACTGATGACTTTCAAAATATCTTAATACGCTTGCTAGTAACTTTCATATTAAAATGAGTAGTAATAATAAATTATCATGTTAAATCACCCTTTTGAATTTTAGTCAGTCTTTTATCAGACTTTTCATGGGACAGGGCGGAAGCAATTGACATTGGACCTCTCGTTTAAAACAAATTTGTCCATCATGTGGACAAGAGGAAGAACAAAGACTTTCACAGATTTTCTTTTCTTTTTCCTTAATTACTCTTCTCATGCCGGCAATGATTTGAATTTTGAAGTTGAGTAATTAAATAATCTATTTGAATTAAAGTCCTTCATGTAATTTTAACAATCAAGACCCGGCTATGATTTGAACTTGGATCCTTTTCCTACTACAAGAATTCCCATGTTTATGACGCCTCAATTTATGACGTTTTTAAAAAAATGTCATTGTTTAAATATGATTAAATGTACAATGACACATAATTTGAAACGTCATTTTATTGAGTTTTTTTTTTTTTTTTTTTTCAATTTAGAGCAACGTGGTGTCATAGTACGAAAGTGTCTTGAATGTCTGTGAACTCCTTGGTGCATTTAAAGTATATTCTACCTTTTAGATTCCTCGATAAACCTAAAATTTCTAGGAGCCTTCATAGGAGTGATTGGGAGAAAGAAGCTAGTGAGAAAGAAAGCCTGAGTATTTGTGTGGATGATGGAGAGGGTTATTGGAGAAAGAAAAAAAATCCAGATTACACTTTTTAGGTCATTTGACAATGGAACCCTATAATATAGATAATGAGAATTGCATATTAACTTGATGAATAACAAAAGACATTGTTCTATTTGCTCTCTGCAGGAGTTAAACAAGCTATCGCATTTTCATAGTGTTCTCGTTGATATTTTTCTTGCAATGTTAGTTGCATGTTGTATCTACCATGTATCAAAGACTCAATTTAGAAATATAGTTGAATAATTCAACCCAAGAACTATCATCATATATAGGCTTCGACATCTTTTGATAACATTGTAACTTTGCATTCATCAATGGCAAGAGCAAAACCACCTATCGCCGTTGTTTTATTCTTTCTTCTGCTATCAATTCTCACCGTCTTGATGTGTTGGAAGGAGAGGAAGCGCTTCTTGAGAGGAAGGGGAGTTTGGTGAAGATATAAGCTAACTAATCTGAGGGAGGAAAACAGGACTGAAGTGTGAGGTGTACCTGAGAAGCCAGGATGATGACAGATAAAGTGACAATCCAATCTCAATATGTTTTGTACGTTCATTGGAAGACTTATCCATTATGATCATTTGAATGCTTAACTTTGATTATCACGGTGAAGTTCAGGTTGCGGTGGAACAATCAACACCAAGATCCCTCTGATGACAATGGCAAATAAGTTCAGCTGTAGCCAGTTGTCGGTGCTCTGCGGTGCCAGGCGAGCAATGATTGTTTGTTCTTGCTTCTCGAATGAAGATCACGAAGAAACATTATATCCTATAAATAGCGTCGAGGATAGTGATTAGCCATTGTGAGAATTGAGGTAGCAGAGTTATACTCAATAAAGTGTCAGCTCTCTACTATCTTATAGTAGTAATCTTGGCTAAATCAATGATTATCTTGCTTTGATAGATAATAACCATCTGCAAAAAGAAAAAGAAACTTCTAGACGAAAGAGAAATAATTAAGAGGCGAATCTTTCATTTCAAAATTGACAACCAAGAAGTGCTGGATATTAGTCTGCATCTATCACCTTAATGATAATATCATACAAAGTAGAATAAATGACCTATATGATTAGGCCTTCGAAAAAGGGACATATCAAAGCTGCACGAAAAACCATCTTTGAGAGATAGTGGCGAACTTTATGAGACCATGCTTTCGAGGCTTGTTTAAGACCATGAAGTGCCGCCGAATTGACATACTGTGGAGACCGGGGTGAGAATAACAGAGAGCTTCATATGAGCTTCTCTGTAGGTTCACCATTAAGAAAAGCATTTTGACATCCATGCGTGGCCATTTACGAGCCGAAGAAATGGCAATAAGAGTCATGACAGAAGAAAGTCGAGCCACTAGAGCAAAGTCTCTCCTGTCAATCCTGTACTCTGGTAAACCCACAACAGGCGGGCCTTGTAGCGATCCATGATGCCATCCGGCGAGTCTTGATCTTATGGCTCCCATTTACAATCGATGGCGAGATTTTTCTAGAGGAAGATCAACTGGATCATGTTCGGTCTTGTATGAATTGCGTCGCTCTTTAACAAAAACTGCGTACAAAGGGTTAAAAGCCTCACGAAAAGTTTAGAGTTACTGCGGAGAAGCGACAAGCAAATGATCACGAGAAGATGAAGTAGTTACAATGGGAATGGCCAGTGCATGAGTGGGCCGAGATCCTGGCGAGCATTATCGGTGGGCACGTCGATGATGGTCGACTCTCGTGGATCACATGAAGGACATCAGAAATAGAATGGGAAACTTGAGATTGCAAGGGTGGATTCTCAGAGATATAAAAATGGAGACTCTATCGAAATAGGTTAGGGAGAAGATCGATGGGGAAATAGGTGAAGCAGAAACATGAAATTAGTTAGTAGAAACATTTTGTGTCTGCGATGCATGCCGGAAATACAAGACATATGCTAATGGGATCATAACACCTATAAACCTTTTGACCAAATTCATACCCGAAAACCTTCAAATGTGAAGTTGAGTTTATTTCTTTCATGATCTTGAAGAAGGAACAAACGAGACACATCTAAAGACTCTGAAAGTAAGTAATAGGAGGAAGAACCAAACAACATATCATAGAGTTGATTGAACAATGGAAGGACCAGTTAGATGGTGTAACCCGGCGATGGAAGCGGCTTGGCGAAAGACAGTGGCAATGGTAGTAACATGAACAACATGAGAATGTGATGAGTTTTGCTTCATTACCTTATTTCTTTGAGGGTGCCAGCCTAATGAATGAGGATGTACCAGTTGATGTGAGAATAAATCTAAGTCATGTGACCTATGTGCCAGGCATTGTCGGATTGAAAACTTTGATAGGTTGAAAAGCTGTGTTTTCAATCATTTTAGTAAAAAGTCAAAATATGTTGATAAATTCAATGATTTTTGAAGAGATAAATCCAAGTATATACGGAAAAATCATCACAAAAATAACAAAATAATGTGACCCACCACAGTAGTAATGAGAGAAGAATTTATACATCCGAATGAATAAGATCCAAATAGAGAGAATCATGAGGCTGCTTTGTTATTAAATAGGTAAAGCGGTTTGTTTCCAAATTGACAAAGGCAGCACCAAATAAACTCTTGTTTGGCGACCTAACAGGCCCCAGAAACTGGTTTGTTTAGCCTGAGATGAATTATGATAAGGCAAGAATGCCATAAAAGAAGCAAGAGAAGAGGTGCTCACGTCACAGGCGGCGAGCAGAGATAGATGAGAGGACGGTAGATGAAAAAAGATGAGCTCAAACAGCCTTCTGACCTTACGGGCGGTCCCAACGATTTGTCCCGTTTGAGAATCTTGCACAACCACACAGCGAAGAAAAGGGTAAAAGCAAGGCAAGTTCGAGTGAGTTGCCCAGCGGATGAAGATTGTAGAGTGAGTTGGGGAATCGATGAGCATTGCTGGAAGCAAACAGAAGGTGGTGTGAGACATTACGGATGAGAGACATGCATAGGAGAACCATTTGCAAGGTATATATAGTAGGGAGAGGGAGTGGAAGTGTGTGGGGAAAGACAGCAACAAGGAGAATCAGATCATATGATTCTTAGCAGCGGTGTCAAGAACCATGGCGGAGAAGTACACGATATCGTAGAAAAGAGCCGGTCATTGGATCTGCTTTGGAAGATGAAGATGAACACGATTAACACATATCATGGGATTTTCCATAAAGAGAGATGAGGTAGAACTAGACTTGGAATGATTCAGTTGATAAACGTCCAGTTGAGTCCAAAGTGATGGTGCGGAGAATATGCTGGTGCAGTGAGCTTCAATAGAATGACCTTTGTTCTTACGAAATTGTAGATAAGAAGGCTTCTTATTGTTATGTCGTCGATATTCCCTTTGCCTTCGACACATAGGTGAATGAACAATGGGAGAGAAAAGCAGAATTAACCGTGCGTGGAACGTGGTACAGATGCTAGAACCGCGGTGCGAGTAGAAATGGGATTAATCGGGCGGGTTCATAAATCAACTTATGAATAGCTTGTAAGACTTTTGGTAAAGGATTATGTTGTAGAATATGACTTCTGGCTTATTCAAACTCATCACGAAGCCCCATTAGAAACTGATATAGTCGTCCTTGTTCACGGTGAACATAGACTAATTTTGGAGTCGATGCCAAATTGGAGGGTGGTTTAGATGCGATTAATTGATCCCCGAATGGATTTCATCGGCTATGATACCTGATAATCCGCTCACTGGTTCATAAAGAATGAAATAAAGTATGCGTGTGGCAGGTTGTAAAGAACTGCTCGGTCAGCTATCTGGGAGTAACATTAAAGTCCAAACTTCTTTGCCAATATTAAGGTTGCCAAACTTATCAACAATGGATGGAATAGATGAATTACGAAACCAAGTGATGATCTAATGATTAGCACGTTCCCAAACCTCAATCTAAATGGCATAAGCAGAATTAGTTTCCTTGTCCACTTTTCTAGAATGAGTGGTCATGGAGACGTGAAAACCCTGACTTCTTTTGAGATGGCGCTGCCTTTGAAACCCTTTGTAAGTCTCTCCATAAAATATGAATTGGACTAAAAATATGTACCTGCAACATCTAGTTGTCCAAATCAAAAGCAGACGATAGCATGATCCAAGGCGAAAATAAGTTAGAATGCACTTGGCGATCCGGTGCTGGTCAGCGGTAAATGATCAATGGTCGCGGTCAATGATCGGCGGTCAATGGTCACGCCAGCAGTCAATGCGTGGAGTTGGGCGCAGCGGCGTAAACCCTATGAGTTGAAGACCGCGTAAAGTTCATGCATGTGCGTGGATTGACGCTCTCACGAGCGCGTGGGAAAATTGGGACTTCTAGTGGCCACGTGACGGCGTGTGGGAGTGTTTCAGCTACTGCACTTTATAGGAATGATCGTCTTGACAAGTTCTACCTCACGAATGGCTGTAACTGGTTTAAACTGAAGTCAGGAAATAAAGAACTTAAGCCGGTGGTGTTCATTGAAAAAATGAGTTATCGATCGGCGGTGATGCTGGAATGGTGAGGCGTTGGAGAAAAAAAAAAAAAAAAAAAAAAATAAGAGAACCATAGCCACATTACCATGAAGAAGACTTAAGTCTTTGTATATTGGAAAAGTGTAATATTCACATGTGTACAAGGCGAGGAAACATATAAGCTAAGCCTACAAGTCTTCAAAGGAAAATACAATTGCCATATGCATACAATCTGCTCACATCTTGAAATTTATCACGATTCACGTTATCTTGATCTTAATGGAGGAAAATATCGGATGAGGAGTTTCTAATTTAAATTGGCTTTCAGTCTTTCAACTTCTTTAAACACCTTGATATAGAATGTTAACTTGTAGTAAAAACAACACAAATTAGATAAGTTGTAAACAATACTTCCATCTTTGTTAGAATTACATTTCCAGATTAATAATGAACATCAGTGGCTTCCCTTTCTCAATTCATTTGTTAAATTTAACTATATACGGTTTTATCTCTCCTATAACAATTTCAATACTACTTTACATGGTTGGTTGTTTAACATCACTCCCATTAGCAACTTGGTCAACTTGGATGTCTAAATAATGTAATATTGGAAGTGAAGGCTATAATTGAATTGGTGATAGTTTATCGGTATAGTGTAATAATTCACATTGGAAAGAGATTCAGGTCTATGAATGTTGTTGACGATGACATTTTGAGATCTTGGTTTTGATAATAGTTTTGATGATCCGTGCCTTATTCAATTCTATGAATTACTAACTAAAGTCTTGATCTGGTATGAACTCATTTGGTCCAATTCCTGCATGGTTAAACTTATTAAATGGATGAAAAGTCTTGACTTGTCATTGAATGGGGCCCCATTCCAAGTATCAGGACAACAGGCAGTTGATTGTGTTGTCTCTTGAAAGGGAAATCCATTAAGAACTTCAAACTGGACACGAGATACAACCGCAGGATACAACCGATGGGACACGGGACATGTCAAATTCAAAAGCAGGACGGATGGGACGAGATATGACATAATGATCAAATAAAATGATTATGCTAAATATTGTCCTTAAAGCAATTTAGATAAATAAAAAACAAGTGCTCAATATTCAAAGACATAAGTAATACTAAAACTAAAACTATTCTCTTAGATCCAAATAAAATGGCTGTTTGGGTTCAATCAAGATAAAGATTTGCAATCTCGAATTCCCGATATTCTCTATAATCCGTTGAGTCAAAATCATCCTCGATGTCGAAAATTGGAGTTACCTTCATTATAGTTTAGAGATCTCTGTGAAGTCAAGATTGTTATGGACATAAACCAAGTCCTCAAGCTCTTTGTGGTGTCAACTTGTTTGCTTCTGTGGGTCCAATGAAATTATATGTGCTCAATTTCTCTCACAACACATGAAGGGATGAGCAGGTTGTCCTAATGTAATTCAATGATAGATTGAAGCATTAGTGCAGTTATTCGATGAAAAACCCTGTTTAATAAGTCATAATATACTTGTCATTGATAGAATCAACACTGAAAATCCTCAACTTAAGCGAAAAGTATACATTCATTCTGTGAGACGAAAAATCATGTTTTACAGGAAAGGATAAAATGGTAATTAGGTTGGCTAAAATTTTTCTGAATCTCGGATGACCAGCGGACTTCACCGTTGGAATCGTCTTGTAATCTATTTGCAGTGAATTTACGTCGGTCAAGAGACGATCGGAATTAGTTTTGAACACGTAGAGTGCGGGACACTCTAACTTTATGAGTGGTCAAAAGCATGCATGTGTCAAGCTATTGGAGAGTCAAACATTGAGCTCAAGTGGGGCTAACATGTGACACATGGCATCATGCCATTTGAGGGAAATCTAAGTTAGAAGAGATAAGGTGATAAGAGTGTCAGGTGTCAGTGAAATGGACACGTGGCGATGAGAGGACAAGTCCTCTTAACCAGATCTTCAAGCCCTCGTTTTTTTGGGGGGGGAAGGAAGAGAGGGGAGAGAGAAGAAAACGAGAGAGAGGGATAGAAGAGGGTTTTAGAGAGAGGCTCCTGACTAACCTGCGGATTTTCGACGATCGGATTAGGTGTTGGAAGCGGAGCAAGAGGAGGAGTTAAGATCATCACGGTAGGAGGCTTGCGTCAAGATGAGTGATAGAGTTCGACAAACTCAAAGGTGAGTTTTCTCTAACACTTCACTTTGTTTGGGGGCCTTATGTGGATGGGGATTTGTTGAGGCACGGATGGCGTGGGTTTGAGTTCAAATTTGGGCCAAGCCAGATAAATCACAGGTGGTTTGGACGGATCCACGGACTTTGTGTGATTTGTGTGATGTTATGTTATTCTTGTGAGAAAATAACGTGCGTCGTGATTTTGTGAATTTTCAGATGACTGTGATTATGCCTTGCACATGTAAGCTAATCTTATGTTATTCTTTGCCATCCCAGACCATAACATGATTTGTAAAATTAAATTATGTTAATATCATAAGGTGATATATTAGCGTATGTTTGGAATGTTTGATGTGTAATTATGTATTGCATGGTGAGGTAAACTTAGTAGGGAAATTCCTACCGCTCTTGGCGTGCTCGCGCTTGTCGGGGGAAAATATATTTTAAGTGTCGGCGGCAGAATGGGACTCATTTAGGGTATCAAGAAAGCCGAAGAAAATAAGCCGTGGCCTTATCTTGTATTTTGAAATTATGGGCAAGACCATTTTGTATAATTGTAATTAATCTGATTGTAAACAAATTGTAATTAAATCATTTTTGTATAAAATATACATTTTATGAGTATGATAGGCCAGTGGCCATTTTGCACATGTGAGTCTCATAACATGATGTAGATTTCCGGGTTGTGGGTAGTCAACGGACACCCCGGGTTTAGGGCGTCACACGTTGCTCGCCTCACATCCTTCATTTGAAAAATATCTCTGAAAACATGTTTTCTTTCTTTACCTTCATATCTCAGTATTGGTGGGACATGATCAAGAGACTCATCAAACCATTGTTGACTATAGTACCTGAGTTGAGTTATGACATAATTTATAAAAAAGTTAAACATCATAGAATATCATTTCTCTTAAATCTTCAGCTCTAATTTGAACTCTTAAAATTTTCTTGGATTTAAGAGTGAGTAACAATGTAAGGTGTGGCTTTTAGTCCATCTTTCCACCTAAGATTCCATTCTGTGTAAAAAAACCTACAAATATAATTATAGAAACAATTCATATAGTTCAAATATAATTAAAACTTTCAAACAAGCTCAAATATTTAATTGATATAAGTCTTGGTATACCTTGAATTTAGAGCACCATGTTCTTTCTTATAAATGGCTTCCTTCCTTTTGATCATGAATCCCACCACTTATAAATATGGTGAAGGCAAGGTCTGTCAATGTTAGCTAATTAGGCATCTACGTATATGGGAGATGTAAAAATTGAGATATAATCAACATCCATCAAAAGTCAACACCATTTAGTATTTTATCCTTTTGGCTATTTTATAGCTTCCTCATCATCTTCTTTGTACATCTCCCATTCTTCACTTATCACTAATTGCTCTAAGCCTCTTTTTATTGTCTTAAATCGTTTAAGCATAACAATAGTTGAAGCAAAACACGTATCAACCACTTAAAGTAACTTCAACTTGCAATGATTAGTAAACATTGACAATCTCATTGCATGATTCATAATGAAATTCTTGATGAAAGAGACACATCACTTGAGCACAGGAAATCGACCACATAGTTAAAGTCACGTATCCCCTTATCTTGGGTTGTGATGATGGTTGCATATCTCAAAGCAAGAATGAGTATGAACCACACATGAGTCCTAACTATATACCAAACTTTAGCTCTGTGTGTCATGTTGCTACGACAATACAACATTATCGATTATAACAGACATTTTGAGGACGATATCTTGTATAGTTTTAATCAACAAATCAACTATAAGTGCTTTTTGTAGTCTCCTCTTGCAGTTTATAAGCTTTAAAACATTATTTTCATCAGGCTACCATGATCTTCCAATAAGTGGTCTTCTTTGAGCATGTCTGACCGTCATCCTCACAAATGCTCACTTATTTCTCATTCGATCTTCTTGATTGGTTCGATAAATTCGATGTTACTTTTCAACTACAATAATGTGATTCTTAATATGGCATGGTGGGACAACTTTGGAACTTGACGCACTTTGTCACGACCATAATAAGGATTTCTGCAAAGTGAGGACAACCCTCCGATTGTAAGCATCATATCTCCTTGTCAACTCTTCCATTACTATATAATGAATGCCTTCTCAATGGATCCATTAGATCCCTTCCTCCTTATGGATCAATAGCACTAGCACTAGTAGAGGAATTCTCAAAATTAGATGCTAGCGGCTTGTGGAGTAAAGAACTTGCTTAAGATTAGGTTGTTTCACCGTTTGTTCGGCTTCCTCCATCGCACTTTGCATCTCAACCAAATTTTCATTATTGCACATTAGTATAGATGCAACTCTATTGCAATTTTTCAATAGGTGAGCCTTGACTCTATAATATGTGTGTTTACAAAAATTGCATTGAAAAGCAACATTTCCTCCTCCCTTACCCAATTTCGCTTCTCTTGTGACGTACCTCCATAATGGAGCATTGTCATCTTGATTATTTTGTTGATCATGTTTCCAACACAAAAACTATACTAACCTAGAATGTGTTCTCTTTTATAGGCTTCCTAAATATAGGCTGAAAATGGTAAAGTAAGTCAGTGTTGATGACCAGCCTTGGTACTATCAGTCCCAACCACATTGAAAGAAAGAAAAACATGATTCTTTCTTTGAAAAAGGAGTTTATTAATTAAATGACCACGCCTCTGAACTCATAATTTCTATAGTCACTGACAATGGATTGCAACACTAACTTCTTTGGTTGGACTCCAAATTTGGTGTTCTTAGAACCATTAAATGTGAAGTGTAGAATCCATCCATATAAATGATGCCATTTGAGGTCTCTTATAGCTGAAAGGTCAAATATAGTAGCTACTATTGCATGATGTTGCGGCTATGCGCTAATTTCAACTTTTCTTTGTTTCTCTCCGATTTCGATCCTTATGCATTTAATGGTTGACCTAATCATAAAGATGAACTTTCAGGGCATTATAACACTTATTTATATCTAAAAACTACAAAATAGCTTACCTAAAAACCACCAAGGATAAAATAATATAAATAACCTCATCACTTACCACGGAGAACTTTAGAAATTACTAATTCTAGTCTTGTCATTTGTTCATTATTTCGGCTTTGCAGCCTGAAATTTGAAATTTTTTCATAAATTTATTTTTCCTTGGCTCTTTTTTCTTGGAATCTCTCTGTGGTTCAATGGCTGAAGCGAGTTACTGTCTTCGTCAAGGTAATCTCACTCCTTCTTGTGGTGCATTATGCTTCCATAGTATGTGATGACAGGTATTATCTTTGAGAGCTCTCATCTCCTTTCCAGCCTTTGCTAGAGTGTATGATACCATTTTTTGCTTGGTGGAAAGTGGAGGAGTGGAATGTATTCTTGAGGATGTTGAGGCTATTCTAAGCATTACACTAGTTCACCTAGCCATGACATTGCATTAGTAGATCGAGGGTGGCTAGGTGCCTGCCCAATATGTTCGATTGCCTATGGAATGGTGTGGAAAATCACTAACTCTGCTTTACATTTTGCTGTGACATTGCATTGGTAGACCAATGTAAAACCGTGAAATTTTTAAATTTAAAAATTTTCTGCATATAAGAGTAGCGGTAGTTTTAGGAATAGTCGAAGAAAGTTTGATTTTTCTAGATCTCGGATAGTGAAATGGAATGCTGCAGGTGGAATCGTCTCACGAGAAATCTAGCTGGTCAATTCGTTTAGTTAAGAATGATGATTCACGTGTTTCGAGGCGGTGTCGGGCGACGCATGGCCGACCATGTGGATGACACATAGCGAAACCGTGGGTGACCACATCATGGCTCAATGTAATCCTGTCATGTAAGGCATGCATGTGTGTGACATGGCATGCCATGTGTCACCATGCATGGCCTTTATGAAAGCTATGCCTGTGGGTCCTCAGGGGTCGGTTTGGGAGAGCGACTTAGGTGGGTGGGAGGCTTGTGAGAGGAGGAGGAAGGAAGAGGAGAAGGAGGAGGAAAAGGGAGAAGAGAAAGGGAGGAAGGGAAGGGAGGGAGAGGGGAGAAGGGAGAGGGAGAAAGGAAGAAGAAAGAGAGAGAAAGGGGAGGAAAGAGAGGAAAAGAAAGGAAGAGGGAAGGAGTGTTGCGCAATGAACATGGATGTGAAAGAACACAGGCCTTAGCTACAGAGAGTCCTCTACTCAGGTTGTTGTGCTGGGGCAGTGTAGCCTACAGGTTTAGTCCTGTTTAGGCGAATTTGTGTTGTGGTTTGTCTGTGTTGTGTGATGGTCAAAGACTAGTTTCTGGGGTTTAGGAGGCGTAGAGACCGAACATTGTGTTGCAGTACGGCAAAATCCTGAGCAAAATGGAAAACAGGGGTGTGCCCAAATTTCCGCACACCCTTGTGAATCGACCGCGTCAACTTTGGACGGCCATAACTTTCTCGTCCGAACTCCGATTTGTGCGTTCTTGGACTCTACAGAAAGCTCGTTGAGTCTAGAATTTAATAAAGTAAAGTTCTTAGCCAAAATATAGGCTGAACATTGGGATGGGTCACGGACAGTTGAGGAATAGTCCGTTTTGGTTTCAGACATATTTTGGGAGCTTGGGTTTATGTCGAATGCTTGGGACTGCATATGGCCTGAAGTAGAGGAATTGTGTGTTGTTGGATGTTTTGTGTGTTGCAAAGCCGGACTGCGGACTAAGTCGGATTATTTCTTAGGCGGCATGGCGAATTTATGATCGAGGAATGACTATTGTTGTGTATAATTCGATCTTTGAATATGTGAAATATGTGATAAAGATGGAAATAATTATATGCATTGAGGTTGTATAGTGACATACTATGTCTCGGTCAAGTGTAGTTGGCATTGCCTAAGTAATGGTTAGATTATTTGCAACACGTGCTTGAATGATGTTGCCTGAATGAATGAATGATAGAAAAGATGTAGTGCGTAGCATGCATGATCTCTTGATTTGAATATGTGAATGTAGCATGGTATGTATCTTCATATGAAATGTTATTGTGCATTAGACGCCCAGTGTTCATAGCACACATAGTGTAATAGTCATAGAATGTCCATGAGTCTTCGCCATTGGTCATGGGTTTGAGTGCGGTGCTTTCGTGCATTGCATTGGTGTGCGATAACACCACATTACATGAGAAATTGTGTTCATTGTAGGTATTGATTTGGCACTATGTTTGAGTGTTGAATCGTGTGGGCTTGGGAATGGGACGAAGTCCATTTGAGTTCCACAGTATTAAATCAAAATGGAAAATGAAATATATTGGGCGTAACAAGTAGGGGATAGATACCCCCCCTCAGGTGAAAAGCCTAAAAATCTGGTTAGACAGCGTATCCACTGGTGAAAGCCCGAAAAATGTCAGAGGGTGTAAGAGACCGGTGAGACGAAAAATTCTGTTTGCCCAAAAAGACAGAGTAAATAATAAAAATCTTTGAATCTGGTTGTGAGAGTAGGTTGGTTGATTCGGTATTGATTTCCCATTGTACTTTATTGAGTGTGGGTCGGAGGTTGACCGGTTCTTGGGCATGTAAGTGTTGTCTCATACATGCATGAATTTTCCATGATAGGACAACATGTATGCACGGATTAGTTGTTGGTTTGATTTTATGAAATGATCATTGCATATGCACCCCAGGTGAGGAGACCAGCCTTGTAGGATTTATCTCTCTTGAGGCGTTAGCTCCTGCGTCGTGGGACCCCCTTTGGTGCGGGACAGGTACGAGGCGAACAGCTCCTTAGAGATCGGGATTATGAATCGCGTGCAGTTTTGTTTTGTGTATATATTAGAACAAACTAGTTTTTAATATATGTTTTGTATTAAGTGATGTAATAACTCTCCGGATCTATAGAAATGTAGTCTTGTAACCATATGGGCGAGTATGGATGATAGGCCCTATTAGGTCATTTTACTCATGTATGAATCTCATGATATAGAGACCTACGAGGTTTGTGAGTTGATGGTGGTCATGGGACCCACAGGGTTTGGGGTGTCACAGTTGGTATCGAGCTTAGGTATCGGTCTAGGGCTGAGTGGGGGCATGGAGTCTAGGACATCGCTAATGTAGGAACATCACAACCTAGTATAGCTTGGTGTTGGAGCTTGAGTTAGAGATTACCTGGTGCTGGAAATTGATATCGGATCATGGTTCGGTATCGAGTCTAGGTAGGAGGTTACTGGAGTCTTATGAGACATGATTAGATCACATCATGCATTGTGTGTTTCTTGTCATGTCTTTGATTGTATGCGTGATTATGTGTACAAATTATGTGAATTATATCATTGGTATGATGTGTATATGAAATGCGGACCTGGTTGAAAAAACATAACCTTAGGAGTTGGGATATTAAGTCTGTATTGTGGTGTAGGCATGTCGCTAATAGTTATTTAAATGAGTTCTATTCTTATCTCTGACTTGTGTAGATGGCAGAGTGGGGGCCGGGCGTGAGGTCGCCTGCGGGCGATTATCGGCTTCCACATGTGCCCGATCAGCCGGGCCTTCATAGGGGCCATGGAGTGGCTGCGATAGCCCTGGTTGCCGCCAGGCTGATGCGGCTGAGAGAATCAGTCATTAACCTCCGAGTTCAAAGGTACATCATCTCCGGCATTCCGCGGGGAGGATCCGATGGTAGCCGACCATTGGTTCCGTCAGATTGAGAGGACTCTCCGGGCTATGGAGATCACCTCCGATGCTACTCGGATTATGCTGGCTTCATTCCAACTTGAGGGTGAGTCCCAGATCTGGTGGGAGTGGGTGACAACTTCCAGGGACTTGGAGACTATGACATGGGATGATTTTCACAGACTATTCATGGGGAAGTACTTTCCGGCTTCCGCTAGACATACTGAGGCGAGAGTTCCTTAGTTGAGACGGGAGCGATGGGCGTACAAGTGCGTAGCGGAATCACGAGTTGGCACGTTTCGGAGATGGTGTCTTGGCCTTCTTGCGTAGCCAAGGTCGGGAAGTTCAGGATGCATTGAGAGATTATCCACTTCGGGAGGTAAGATTGTAGGACGCAACCTACAAGATATGGACTCGATCGATTACAACCTTGATCATTGAAGCGAGGAAATCGTGCTTGCTTCCATGCTTATCTGGATGAAGTCTTTAGTGATAAGAAGAGGGGCGAGCTTAACTGTGGTTTCGGGAAGAGCGGGACACGTTCCTGGCCGAGGGTTCCGGAGGCGAGTCGCGACCCAGTAGGATAAGGCAGTCGGGTTAGTAGTGAGGTGGACGGATAACGTAACTACTGCCATCGGCGAGTTACATGAGGGTGGAGGCTGTCTGCGGATCTGGGGGGTTCCCGAGGGATCGGGGGACACCGAGTCCGTCATCGGTGCAGGACATAAGCGGAACTCGTTATGTTCCTCCTTACCCCAGTACGGGCCAAAGGGGCCGTCTCCCGATCTCGGGGAGTGCGCTTACAAGCATCCCGAGTGTTTCACGAGGAGCAGGCTAAAGGGGCGAAGTATGGGTTGAGGTGGTCGGGGCGAGTGTATGGCGAGGACTTTTTGGGGCTCGAGTCATCGCGGCCTCCATGAGGCCCGAGGTAGCGAGACGATTAGTGATTCGATGCGTTTCTCTTTTTCACCTATAGGCAAGGGTGTTATTTGACTCGGGTGCATTTGCATTCCTTTGTTGCTGCATCTTATTGCCAGTGTGAAACTAGGGATTTGAGACCTTCGACGAGTACATATGTAAGTTCTCCCCAAGGATAAGACTAGGTGATCGGATATCATCGGGGATGTGAGTTAGAGATCTCAGGGTTCTGCGGTGGACCTTCGAGTCATGGACATGTCGGGTTCGGGGTCATCCTCGGGGATGGGTAGTTGACCCGGCATCGGGTTGTCATAGATTGTGACAAATATGAGATTCACTTTACACACCGGGCCGTGCCCATATTTGTGTTTTCGGGGGGAGATAGGCACGATGTTTCACCCCATACTGTGTATGATTCATGATGGCAAGGGCAGTTGATGGGTTGGCTAGCTGGCCTTGCCACAGAGGCGGAGTGAGGCCGGGATGTGAGTGCACCCTCGGATGGTTTATGGTGCGAGGATGTTTTTCGGACGAGCTGCGGGATACCTCCACGAGGATGTGGGCTTCCGCGTGAGTTGCATCTGGGGCGTGCCATTTCTATGACCCGCAGGATGCCAGGTTGAGTTCTTGCACGAGGCTCGAGGTCGAATCTGAGGGAGTTCTTGGGCAGGGTTTCATTGGTAAACACTTCACCATGGGGTCTCCCAGGTTTTATTGAAGGATGACCCTTGACTATGCGCCGATTACGGGCGGTTGAGCAGGGTTACAATCAGAATCGATATCATTGCGAGTTGATGACTTATTTGATCAATTGAGAGAGAAGCGCCGAGATCTCAGAGATGAACCTTATGCGGTTACCATCAGTTGAGAGTTAGGGAGGCAGACATCCCTAAGACAACGTTCAGGACATGGTATGGGCACTTTGAGTTTACAGTGATGCCCTTTGGATTGACAAATGCACCAGCGGCATTCATGGGCCTCATGAATAGGGTGTTCCAACCCTATTTAGATCAATTTGTGGTGGTCTTTGTTAGTGACATCTTTGATCCTCCTAATCGAGGTGGAGCATGAGGATCACTTGAGAATGTACTCGACTTTGAGGATCATGGTTGCTGCAAGTTAGAGTAAGTGCGAGTTTTGGCTTGCTAAGGTGGGTTTTTTTTTTCTTAGGACACGTAATATCGAACCCGAGGGCATGTGGTGGACCGGGAAGGTTGAAATTTGTGATGAGTTGGGATATTGCATTCGGTCTTCGAGATACGTGGTTTCTTGGATTAGCGGGTATTATGAGTTTATAGGGATTTCTCCCGGCTAGCATGGCACATAACAAGATTGACCGGAAGGAGGTCAGTTTGTATGGGATGACTCATGTGAGCAGGCGTTGAGGGAGTGAAGGAGAGGCTTAACAGCTCCTGTTCCTAATAGTCTGAAGGAATGAGTGCGGTGTCTTCTTGATCGCGAAGGGCGGGACTAGGGTGTGTTCACGATCACGGTCAAAGGGAAGGATTGTGGCGCCGCTATGGTTCACCATTGATTGAAGAATGTTTGGCCGAGGTACCCAGCGCTGACATGGAGTTGGCATCCATAGTCTTCGCCTTGAAGATTTGGCGCCACTACTTATATGGTGGAGTTCGGTGTTTTCGGACAAAGTCAAAATCATCTTCCACCACAGCGAACCTCGACATGAGCGTAGGTGGATGGAGTTTTGAAGATTGACTTCACTTTGTTCACCATCATTAAGGCAAATGTGGTGGCGATGCAGCAACGAAAGTCACGAGGAGTGCAGCTGGTATAGCTTCGAGTGGCGGATGCTGAGACATTGGGGCGATTTAAACTGCCCGATGCGATGAGCAAGCTGAAGTACCTTAAGGAAGTATGATGGCTCGCCATACTCTGTTGGCTCAAGTGATGAGTCCCAGTGCGGGGCGGGGCAAGTATCCATCAGGCTTGTGATCTGATCAGTGCAATGGACCGAAGAATTTGGGCCATCCACACGGATAGATGAGTCTTGATGTAAAGGGCGGAGTTGTAGTCCCGATCGGCGATTTGAGGAGAATCCTGGGAGTTCCATTGCTCCGTTCGCGCCCATCAAGTGGCACGAAGATGTATCATGACCTTGCCGTCGCGATATTCTTGGCGCGGGATGAAAAAAGGCATCGTAATTTTGTTGGGTGGTGTCTCGCGTGCCATTTGGTGGCTGTGCCGAGGCTGATGGGACACTCGGTATTGGAATCAGCCCGGAGTGGAAGTAGAGCACATAGATGGACACCGTGACTCTTTCGGACATGTGTGAAAGCATGATGCGATATAGGTTATAGTGGTAGCTCACCAAATCGCTGTTTGTTAGTGGATAACGCCACCTTTGGAGGAATTCTACGGGTTGTATGGGATATAATCGGTTGCATGGGTTCGATCTGTAATGTCGGTTGAATCCTCGATTTACAGCTCAGTTGGAAAGTTTCCGAGAAGGCCATGGGGTCACGGCTCGATGAAGTACGCTTTTCATCCTGAGCGGATAGTCAATTAAGCGGACTATTAGAATTTTTAGAGACATCTTGCGAGCATCGTCACGGATCTCAAGGGTAATTTGGAAGGCACTCTGCCCATGATAAAGTTACAATAACGATTATCATGATATTGGATGGCGCCCTATGAGGCTCTCTGCAGGCCATCGATCAAATATGTTGGGCAGGGAGGTGAGAGCGCTCCATCAACGGTCGAGATTTGATTAGAACGCCGGGTAGTGATGCCAATCCGGAAGCGTCTCCGCCTGCTGCTCGGCGACCGAAGAGTTACGCTGATGTACAAACTGACCTCCTTAGTTGAGGCGGGTGAACATGTCTTCTTGAAGGTGATACCTAAGAGGTGATTAGATTGGAAGCGAGGAAAAATGTCGGCGAGAATACATTGGACCCTTAAGGTACTCGAGAGGTCAAACACGCGATTCTGTCTCGGTCGCGTTCTCGTTTGTCAGCGTTCGCGAGGTGTTTCCGATCTCTGCTCGAAGTACGCCGGATCCCGCTCATAGTATTCAGATTGGAAGAGCTTGTTGTTGATGCGGGATGGGACCTTGAGGAGGGCCCGGTGCGTATCATGGATGATCGAGAGCAGGTTTTTCGTGGCAATATCGTGAACGCAAGGTGTTGTGGCGACTTCCGGTCGGAAGCACGACATCGAGAATGCATAAGGACTGCCGTGCGAGCCAATTATCCCTTCTTGTTCGCCCAGGGAAGGTCGCGTTTCTAGTCATTAATGTTTCAAATATTGTTTCTGTGCATGTGTTTGAATGTGTCTGAAATTTCGGGACGGGGGGAGAGTGTAAAACAATATAAAAGGGGCAGCGGTAGTTCTGGAATGTCAAGAAAGTTGCAGTTTCTAGGTCTGCGGATGGGTAAACGGAATGCAGTTGCGGTCGTCTCACGAAATCTAGGCTGCCTGATGAAATTCCACATTTGGAATTCGAAGATAGTCGGAATTTCACGTATTTGGCAGGTGTCGAGCGACACATAGCGATATGTGGATGACTAACCAAATATGTGGTGACATGGCAAGCCATGTCACGATCTATAACAAAGGCATGCATGTGTGTGGCCATGGCATGCCATAATAATCACCATACATAACTGCTATGAAAGGAAAAGCTATATATATGGGTCTCAGGTGGTTTGGGAGGGGCAGCAGCTTGGTCGGTAGGAGGCTGGCAGGAGGAGGAGGAGGAAGGGGAGGAGGAGGAAAGGAGAGTGAAAGGGAGGAAGGGAAGGAGGAAGGGAGGAAAGGAGAGGAGAAAGAAAGAAAGAAAGAGAGAGGAAAGGGGAGGAAGAGAGGAAAAAGAGGAAGAAGGAAGGAGTGTTGCGCGGTAGTAGACCGAGACGGCAAAGAACTAGGCTAGCTTCCCAGAGGTGGGTTTCTCTGCTGGGTTATTTTACCGCTGGGAGTGCCGTGTAATGGCTACTGAGGTTTAGTGGTTTCGGCGAGCGAATTGTATGTATTGTCGGTTTGTTTGTGATTGTGTGATGGTCAAAGACCAGTTCAGGGTTTTTACAGGACTGTCAGGACGAACTTTTGTGTTACGTGCCAAACGAAATCCTGGCAGAATGGGCAGGTTGTGCCCCAAATTTCAGCACACCCTTGTGTTCAATAAATCAAGCATACTGGACGACCATAACTGTCGTCCAAACTCCGATTCTTGGCGTTCTTGGACTCCTAGGAAACATCGTTGAGTCTAGAATTAATAAAATAAGTTCTCGACCAAATGTAGAAATTTGAACATTGAAATTTGAGATCACGAGCGGACGAGGAATAGTCGTTGGTTTCAGGAACTTATATTTTGAGGAACAGGTTTGTAATCAATGCTTGGGACTGCATATAGCCTGACGAGGAATTGTGTGTTGGATGTTTTGTGTGGTATTTAAAGGACTTTGGACTAAGTCAGATTAACTACTAAAGGCAAAGCATGTGGTTATGGCCAGGAATAGTAATGTGTGTTATGCCATAATTGCCAGCATCTTGAATATGTGAAATTATGTGATAAAGATGAAAATAATTATATGCATTGGGTTGTATGGCCGACATATGTCACCATTAGAATATGAATTAACGGCATTGCCCTAAGTAATGGTTGGAATTATTTTAACACATGCTTGAATGATGATGTGTTGACACGAATGAAGCCCGAATGATAGAAAGATGTAGTGCATGTATGTGATGTAGTTGAATATCTGGGGGAATATTAACATGGTACGCATAATGTTAAATATATGAAATATTGTGTGCATTGAACTTGTGGTGTTCTCTTGCACACATAGTGTATAGTTATAGAATGTCCATGTAGAGGTCTTCATACATTGGTCATGGGTTTGAGTGTTTTGATGGCACAGATTGCACATACATTGAACAGTGTATTAACACCACATTACATGAAAGTGTGTTCATGGTATTGATTTAACTGCGTTTGGTGTTGAATGTTGTAGGCTTGAGAATGGAGACATGAAGTCGATTAGGTTCTAATGTTAGCGAAAATGGAAAATGAAATATGTTGGAATTAGCAGAAATGGGGATAGATGCCCCTCGGTGAAAACACGAACCTGGTTAAACGAAAGGCGTATCCCACTGGTGGCCAAAAATGTCGGAGGGTGTAAGAGACACGGTGAGACCAGAAAAGTTCATTTACCCCAAAGACACTGAACTAAATAAATAAATATCATGACCTGGTTTGTGAAATGGGGTTGGGGTGATTGATTGATTTCCCATTGGCACTTACCGTCGGGTGGTGGGTGGTGACCGGTTCTTGAGGCATGTAGAGTGTCATCGCCATGCATGTAGATTTTTTCCATGATAGAGACGACATGTATGCACGGATTGGTTGTTAGTTTGATTTGAAATGATTATTTGCGTATCTGTGCGTGAGAATATGGCGGCGAGTTTATCTCTCTTGGCGTTACCTCACCAGGCGTGGGATTGCTTTAGTCTGAGTGGTCTGAGGGCGAGACGGTCGCTCCTTAGAGAGTCGGGATATAAAAATGGCCCAGGGCTAACTGGCCTTGATTGCATTTATCATATATATTAGAAACGAACTAGTTTTAATATGTGTTTTGTATTAAGTGATGTAATAACTCTCTTGGATCTACTAGAAATGTATGGTCTTGTAACCATATGGACAGTATGGATGATGGAGCCTATTGGGTCATTTTGCACCATGTATGGGTCCTCATGATATAACCAGAGACACACAGGACCTAAGCCCCTTGGGTTGATGGTGGTCAACGGGACCCTCAGGTTTCAGATTGTCACAACCAAGGTGGCACTAGGCTTACCTCGGTGTGCTCAGTGAACATTTGCATGAGGCGCCTTCTTGCGTGGATGAACTAGTGGATAGGTAACAATTTACCTTAACATATTTTGTTGAAACTCACTTTGAAATTTTCTTGAATGATTATTTGCTATTGGATGGTGTTTTTAAGGATGCTATATTCCTAAGTTTGGTGCTTATAAGGCTTGCTGTTATTTATTGTGATTGGAAGATGAGCTTGATAAAACCAAAAAAGCCGCTTTTCCTGAAGTAGTACTGAGCTACTTTACGACTCCTCAACTTTTAGATCCCCTTCAGGCTTAGAATAACATGGAACCTAATTTGTCCCTTTCATACATATTGTATAATCCTTGGAAAATATATACACATAGGACCCAGAGTATATAGTCGTGACCTCGCTGCACGGGGTGTTGAAAACATACAGTTAATCATGTGCGACTCGCTGCCACAGTGTAGTATGGTATCATAGTTGCGACCTTAGATTAGCGACTACGATCTTAATTTGCCCAGTCTTGAGTCATAGTCGCAACTATGAAAGCCGTAGTCATGACTATGGCTGCAATTTGCACAACTTCTTTAATTCTTATCCAATTTGTTTGATTTTTGTCTTGTTTTCTTCCATTTCTCAAGGGATGACCCCCTCACTTGGTGCAATGATGTGACAATTCCAATTCTTTAAAGAAATCTTGCATTTGAATGTGCATTCTGCTGCATTTGCTCACTTTCCTTTACTCTAATTCAGCGTGAGCTTATTTCCTCAATCTTAAGTGATTATGATACCCTCTCATGAACTTGTACATGTGCTATGTTTGAAATATGTGTGCCCTAGCCCTAGAGGCCTACCTTACTCCCTTAGGATATTTCACCTATTTACTAATCTTGATATGGTCAAGAAGTCTTGCTCCAGAAATCATAGGAATCTTGAAGAAGTTTGTTTTGAGGTGAAGTGGCCAGCTAATTTTACTACTCAAATCCAATCTTGGAACTAGTCTCCTTCGGTAAGGGATAGCTTTAGGGGGTGATGGTACTCAAAAGTAAAACTTTGGAAAAGCATGAATGTGAAACCATTGACAAGAAGTCACATCCCGACTGATCTATTTGTACTTATTTCTCCAGTACCCCGAATGAATGGGACAATGCATGAGATTTTAGAAATCGAAAACGATAGAACGCCCTTGAAAGAAATCATTGTGTGACCAAAGAAGCCACTTTATACTAGGTGTCACATATTTCTCAAGTCTAAAGTAGTCATGGATTCTCTTTTGGAAATTGATGACTTTATAAGCCTTTATTGAAAAACTAACATTTGGGATCGATAGGGATCCCAAGCCTACTTTAACCTTCACGTGACTATTTATATTTTCTAATTTTAAAAGTGGAAGGTAACTTTATTTATTCATAAGACATTAGAGAATATGGAGATGACATTGAGAATACAAGGTACAAAATCTTGATAAGTGGTGGCCCAAAACAGCCTACTTTATCACTAAAAGTAACTATTAGGAATAGTTTCCCTAATCCAAAAGTGGTCAATGGGACTTATTTTGCTTGTTATTCCCTCATTCCCTACCTTAGCTTTTCTTGGTAGTGTCTAACATTTGTTATGGAAGAGTATTTCATAGTCACTTCCATCGATGAACCTTTTATTGTGGCTCCTTGAGCTTGATAGCCGAGTAGGTATTCCAGGCCGGTGCTTGGTGAACCTTAGTGGTCCTCCCGGGTTAGGAGACCATTTCCTAATTCTCTTTGTCTTTAGAACCGTGGATAACTTCACCTTTAAACAAGCTCCCCTTCTTCAAAACTCTTTCTTCTCTACACGCTTGTTGTAGATCTGATACCTTCTTTTTGGATCATGGTGGTGGCGCTTGTGATCTCTTGGTATCCAGTACCTTAAGATCATCATCAGCTGGCCTACGTGTATTCTTGAGGATTAAGGCCATTCTACCTAAATACCCTTAGAGAAAGACACCTCTATTGGAAAACATTGCATCACGCGCCCATAGGTTAGAGAATAGGACTTAACCCTTGTAGAAGATCTCTTTTTAGAAGTTATAAGCATAGGTCTCGAATGGAATTTTGTACCAATCTCCTAGAATTATCCTCCAACATCTGAGATGTATCAACACCTTATTAAAAGCTTCTTCTGCCCATTTGCTTGGGCATAAAGGGTGGATCGATGGGTTGAATGCCATAGTCCTTAGCGAAATAAGTCAGCATCTCATCCTAGTAAACATGGTGCCTTGTTCGATTGTAATGGACTGAGAATTCCAAATCTATGGAATGATGCGCTCTGGATGAATTAGATCACATCCTTTTACTCTACGCTTCTTCAAAAATTGCCTCCGCCATTTTGAGTGAGTGATGCGTAGCAACTAAAAGATGAAGTTGTGTCCCTTGATATTGGGTAGATTATCTAATTAATTCCATAGCGTCGGCACCAAGACCGGTTTCACGATTGAGTGGAGTTCATAGCATGTATCTGTAACATGTCATACACCCGATACTGATGCTTAGCCCTTAGGTAATTGATGTATGTATAGATGGTTGGCTGGAAATAACCATGTCTCTAATCATCCCTCACACATTTTATCGGTTGATGATACAGACCCTTCATAGACACTTCATCACTTCCATCTTTGTTTGAAGGATAAGTATGCGGCGGTAACCAGTAGTCCTTTTGTACAATTCCCATCAATGGGATGGATTTATTGATTGAACTTTCACCTTGAGGACACACTTTGTCGAGGTCTTCTGTCTCTATGATATTATTTATCTAGTCTCACAACATTCGCATACTTGTATTAACTAAATCTAATTCCCCTTTCATAAATTGAGCCTTGATTCTTCTCTCCTATCATAATGAGCTTAAGATTCAATTCTTCGCTCATCTTCACACCTAAGGCTTCTTGTGATACCTCATCCGCTTCCTAATTAGATCCCCTAGGTACGAATTCAAAATCCACAGACTAGAAAGAATCTAATTAAGTGGATTCGGTATAATAGACTAGCAATTAATTTATTGCATTTATATTCCCCTATGCTTAGTGAAGCACCTAATTAGAGTCCACGATAATATCCTCTTGTGCTCCCTAGTTCCAACAAATCCTCTAAACCGATCACTGAAGAGCCTCATATTAGCTTGATTGTTGGTGCACTTGAAGGCTAAGTTGAAAGATAAGGTAGTCTTTGTCCTTTTGGTGGATGATTTTCATCTGACTCTGGTGGGGAGATTCTTTGTGCTGAGCCATCAAACAAGAACCCGAGGAGTCGCCTTTCATCATATATCCTAATTCCCTCTTGTTTTCTAATTTGATTTATAATGAAGGATGATCAGCTAGAAAGATTAGCTAAAACTACCCATGCCTGATTTCTGGGAAATGAATAGGTGAACTCAGCCAAACAAGGACCATTTCTCAATTCATCTCTAGTGATGAAGAAGTTTGAACCGCATGTATTTAAATCAAGTCGGTTTGGGAGCCACATACATAGACTTGATCGGTAATGTCTCAATTTTATATAGAATTATAGACCAAACCTTCTCAATGGATGTACATACCTTGTTTATGATGAATTTAGGACCTATCAGTATTTTGACTGCTCTGGCCTTCAGCATTTATTTTATGCCGGAATGCATCCTATATAGACTCTTTGGTGATAGATGGGGAGTTTGAGTGGCGAGCCATCAAGAGGTGGCATTAAAATAGGGGCTCGAAAGGTAGCCTTTGATTCCATCAAAAGGATTGTTTTGGTGTTGTTCTCCCACGACAAATATTCCACTTCTTCGGCATGATTAGGTCGAGAGAATACCTTAGTCTTCTGTAGAATGATGGAATCTCATCATTTTAAAACTTTTTCATAAAATGATTCACATGTTAAGAGCGACCTTAACATGTTGATATAGGAAATCTCATGTGGTGGCCTAACATAACATGCTTTATTGGCATCTATAACGCTGGTAAGTTACTGGCGTTCTTCAAGCTAGAAGGGCATGACTAGCCATTCAAACGCTCTAGAACCAGACATCGAAGCCGATCCCAGTCATCATCAACAACTTCTAATGGGATTTGTTTTACGGAAGAAATGTGATCCATGAGAAGGATAATAATATTGTTACTTGAGTGAGTCAACTAACATGTCGACAAGCCACTACATACATGTCTTTAGGAGTGGCGGCCAAATCCCTAAAGTCTACCTGAGAACTCTAAAGTTTCATTCTTCTTCATCATAGGGACAATGTTTCATCCTTGCACATCCTTGTGGTCTAATGAATTTGGCCTTAAGCTCAAACTTAGCTTTTATGTTTTTGTTTTTATTTTTATTATATTATGTGTAAAATATTATAATTTTAACTTTATTTCATAAAAAAGTATTATTGTTATTATGTATTCAAAATATAAATAAAATAAAATAAAATCAATTTTACTAATCATCGAGAGCCGATAGAACTAAACAATACCTTAGTACCACCCCCAAATAACCAAAACTAATTCACATTAATCTAAAACTCATCCCGTGAAGGATATAGAATAGGATGAAACTACCCCACTTCTTTAAAAAGAAAAAAAAAAAAAAACCTAATTATGTCTCTAAGCACACAATCTCAAAATCTTTTCTATCAAAGTTATTATACTAATCACAACTCTCGTTGTATTGAATATTGTTCCTTTCTAGATAATCTTATATTTTTTAATGGAATATAAGTTATATAGATGTTTTAAGTCTAGAATGAAATGAAGCATATTTTAAATAAAATTGAAAATTATTAAGTTTTTATACATTTCTATAAAGAATATAATATTATAATAATTTAATTAGAGTTGATAAATAGATTGACCAAACCCATTTAAGCCGACATTTGGGTTTTGTGTTCATGTTTGAGTTAATTTGGACCAATTTCTATTTGTGCTGGTTGATCGGTCCATAGGGACTGCGAGCCAAAACCTTAAAAATACTAAAAATTAATTTTACAAATTATCTGATTTTCAAATTATATACCAAATGTATAATATAATTGTCTATAAAAATAAACTTGTCTATACAATATATATTACTAAACAAGCAAACAAATAAATAATGCTCGGCGTTGTTATATCAAGTATCAAACTACTTCATTAATAATATCAAAACAATGAAATTAACAGCAATAACATATACGAAAATAAACTTCAAAGTATCAAATAAATCTAATATTCCTCTAATTTTCATTCTCTCATCCTCATTATGTCAATAATAACATGTAGCTCTACATTAGAAAGATGTATATCATCGTGCTAGTTAGAATCATCATCATTATCTATTAATTAAAATTTTAGAATGCTAACAATATAAATTTCATTTTATATTTGTAATAATTTTTTCAAATTATATATTTGTTTTTTAAAATTTTTTTATTCCTAGAAAGATATAATCATATTACAAAAAAAAATAATGTAATTTTGGTATTATTTTAAATAACAATTTTTATATTAACACTAGTTTAAGTACTAAAATTATTTAAAATATATTAGTAATTTAGTTATTAATCTAATTTATTTTTTATAAACTAGTACGACTTTTTATCAACACATAAATGATTAAATAAAATTTAAGGATAAATGCAAAAATAAGAGTATAAATATTTAAGTAAGTTAATGAAGATATAAATGAAAATGTATTAAATATTAAAACTTTAATTTGTTTAATTCAAATATTATTAAATAATTTTCCATACAATATTTTTAAATATTAAATTATCATATAAATTATATTAAAAGTTACATTAAAATTGAAAATAAAATAGATTAAATAAAGACCTATATTAATATATATTATAATAATAACAATAATTAATATTTTTAAGCCCTTATACTACAAGCAGAGATTTGACTCCGTGTTAAAGGTCAAAATATCGAATTTTATAGATGATCCTTGAAAATCTCAAAAACTAAGCTAGTTACATAAAATAAAATAAAAAATAAAGAATTCAGGCCAATTGGGCCAATCGGGCTAATCGATCCAATCTGGACAAAACTCACATGGGCCACGGGCTAAAACGGGTAAGCCAATTTGACCTAATTTTATTCGGACATAAATTTTATGTGACCCTCCAAAAAGTCGGGTTAAAGTAGACTAGCCCATCGGGCTCAACCCATAATGCCAACTCTAGATTTAATGCAAGTGAATGAGTTTATTAATTGTCCAACTACATTTTGTTTACTTTATTTATTTCATATTTATTCTTTTATATATTTACATTTATTTTAAACACTCTCTTAATTATAATAAATCAAATATAACAAAAGAACAAATTGACCTGCTTGTTAACCATGTAACCTATTTTCCTTAACAATGATGGGTGATTTTAGGCAATTTTTTGGCTAAAATCACCCATCTAAGTATTTTTCTTCACATTTATTCTTGTAAGTGGTTTCCATGAATTTGGGTTTATTTGTTTTGTGTTTGTCGTCGTTTATCAACATACGGTTTGTTATCGTTTTATCATTTGGTTTGTTGTCGTTTATAAACGTGGTGTTGTTAAACCGTCTTGCGATTGTTTGTAATATTGTGAGGCCCGGTCAGACGGAGTAAGGCCAGTTTGATGAGTGAGTGTCAATTATGATCGTCGTTATGTTGAAGGCTTTGGGTTAGAGATATTATAGTCACTATTTTATCAGGGTTGTAGGTTTATGCCAATTTATTATACTATTAACCTAGATATTTCATCTTGTATTTTTAGCTATTTGTATGTCTTGGATCTTTTGGTCCGTACAAATTAGATCAATAATATTATTTCTCCTTTAATTTAAAAAAAACATTGTAGTCTGATCACGCAAGCACGTATAAAGAAAAAAAAAAAATAAAATAAGATAGGACGTTGACATGGTCCAAACTAATTCACGGTGGTCACGTTATTGATGGTGTACCAACTACTGCAATAATCCCACTAATCCAAAACATCTTAATACGCAGTGCGTGCTCTCATATTAATAATAAACTGTATGTTAAATCACCTTTCAATTTTTTTGTCATTTCTTTAGGAACTTTGAACTTTCAGCAGGACAGTGACTCAAGAGAGGTTCATTGAGTGGCATCTGGGTTTCTCTTTAAATAAGTCCATCACATGAACGAGAAGGAAAGAACTTTCTTTGGATTATTTTTCTTTCTATAATTTTTTTCTCATGTCAGTGGCTACAACTGAATTTGTTAATTAATCTGATATTCGGGTAAAACTCCCCATTCAATTTCTTATTATTTTGACGTTAACCTTCCAAGGCAGAAATAAATTTAGCCATCAATCAGCTAGGCCAACTAAGAAAATTTTCTATCTCTGCTCTCTGAAGGAGTCAAACAATATCATTTCAGTGTTTAATTTCATTGCTATTTTCATTGTACGTATTTAGCTGCTTGCAGTATCTACTGCATGGCGAAAGGTCTTTGCTTCTAAATTATCATATGAGGCCTTACTGCTATTAAACAAATTAAATCCTGCAAAATACTCTCGACAGTTGCTGAATCTTTTCTCATTGAAGCACTAATTAATGACAATAAAAGTAAGGAGATAATTTAAATCATTTGCACTCATGGCATTGCCTTGTGGCCATACAAGTAAGAGGCGCTGACTGAGTTACACAAGTGTGGTAGCATGATCATGAATCATTTGACACATCCGAATCTTGCTTGCTAGGCAAAGATAACCGAGTTGCCCTTTATGGGAAATGGTGAACATGCTTATTGACCATTTGACCTAATACATTCCGATGTTTGTGGTTCTTTGTCCATTAATGTCAGAGGTGGTTTTGTCTACATTACCTTTATCAATGATATTCACAATTTGGGTACTTATTGTCTTGTAATTGCAAATCAAATCCTTTGGAAGTTGAAGAATTGAATATGAAATAGAAATAGCTTGGGAGAAGTATCAAATCACTTAGACGAGATCTAAGTGGCGAATACTTAAGTCAAGAGTTTTTGGGTCATCTCCAGGATAGTGAGACTTTATCCAAGTGGACTCCTCCTTACATACCGCACCAAGTAGTGTGGTGAAAAGGACAAATCGAATCTTGTTGGACTTGGTAAGGTCTATGATGGGCAAGGTGGATCTTCTCGAGTTACATTAGAGGTATGCACATTAAACTACTATTTAAGTGTTAAACAAAAGTCGATAAGTTAGTTGAGTTTACTCATGGGATATGAACTAATAAGGAGCCCTATCTTTCTCACCTGAAAGTATTGGGTTATCCAACTTATAAGCAGCGAAATTCGTTAGACAAGCTAGAAGTTAAACCTGACAAGTGTCTGTTTGTAGGATATCCTAAAAAGAAAATTGGATATCAGTTCTACAACACTTTGGAACAAAAGTTGTTTGTTTCAAAGTATAGGTCTTCTCTGAGGAAGGTATCTTGAAGAAATGATAGAGCAAATGTGAGCTTAGAAGTTCAAGATGCTCAAATGAACGCGGATAAACTAGCAATCAAAGCTGTGTTAATTCCGTGTTGATGAAGTAGCAATCGATCTTATGAAAGCGCGAATCCTGTGTTTTTTATTTTTATTTTTATTTATTTGTTGTTTATTTATTTTGTTTGCCACATTTGATGCATTGCCTGCGACATAGAAAGCTACGTAGTGACACAACTTCTCTATCATGACAACATTTACCCACTGTTCAAATAGCCTAAGTGATAGACCGGTGTTCTGTAAGAACTTATGTGGGGAACCTCTTTGCTGACACCATATCAGAATTTTGTCACATCATGAAGACTTTACATCGTGACCCGGCTCTGCTCATAACATAGAGCTCTGTCATGACGAGAAAACCCTTCGACCTTGACTAAACCCTGTCACGACACTCGATACTGTAGCGTGGCTGCCAGTCATGGGCGAACTCTGTCGTGACATTAAAATACCATATCATGAGACAACTCCAGGAAACTTTTTCGCGACATCATATTTTTTGGCAGTGACGTGAAAATAACTGGCTGACGAACTGCATTTTGACATAAAAATGCCTTGTAACGCGAGAATCCCTTGATCTTGATTAGTCACTCGCAGTAAGTGAGATAAATGCTTTGTGGTGACCTGTTCAAAAGCGTAATCGTGACATTAAATTCTCTATATGACGCAAAAGTTATCTTGACCAACTCTATCGCGACACATAAACACCTTGTTGCAACATATAAGCCCTCAGTCTTGACCGTTCTCTGTTACGACAAGGAAAGTTCATTCGTGACCTAGAAATCCCCATGCCAGGACCAAACCCATTGCAACATAAGAAAGTCACTGCGCGACCTCTTCATCGCGGTCATTTCTGATTGCTGACAAGGAAACCTCTGTCTAGCAAGCGAAGTTATGTCGCGACATGGAAGGCTATGTCGCGACATAGCGGCGTTGCGAAACAGTATGTTGCGGCTTACAAAGTCCCTTTGATGCGACGAGGCGAAAGATGCATCGCGACTGAACCATGTCGTGACCTAAGCACCTTATCATTACGTTTGCGCAACACGGGCTTGAAAAAGATCTGTGTGACCTAAGCTTGCCATGTGTATTAGTCTTTGGCATTTTCCTACCGCACGCAACTCTCTTTTCCCCAAGCACAATAAATTCAACACACGTGTATTTGTAATTTAAGGCAATATAAAACCCGGGTAAAACTTTCCAAACTATGTTGAACAAATTAGCAGTTCATTGCAGCTCTTTTCTCTTGTGTATAGAAAGCAGGATAGCATCAGGAAATTCTATTAAAACACAAGAGAGAGCCATGTCGGCCTTCTTACAGCTAAGGTTCAAATAGGTTCCATCTCATTGTGCCTCAATGAAATATTTCCAATGGAATTGGAACAATGCAAAATGAAAATTCTCACTATAAGGGCTACTCCTGTGACGCCCCAAATTCCCGAGGATCATCATTCTTTTTTTAACAGTGTCCATGAAACGTGTCCATGGACAGTATCCGTAGATAATGCATAAAAAGCGATTTTTCAACATACGTGCCTTTGTGATAAAATACGTGGGTGGCTCAATCGTGAGCCTGTCATTCACCTTGTTGCGCCTGCTGGCGTACGTCTTGATGGCTTTGGTCGCCATCGCCGATTGCATGCTATTGAGCACGCCATCTTGTATGATCAAGTCTCGGTCGAGCACCGAGGAACTCCCAAATGATCACGCCACCGGTCATTGCACTATTTGACATAGAGGCTTCTCGGCGATGGAACAATGACCTAACCAGGAAACTTCTGTCGCGACACAAGAGACCTTTAGTGACTAGCTGTGACGCAAAACCCCTATCAGCGACCTGAGAATTTATGTGAGACATGGGCCGAATAATCTTTCGACACGGAATTCTGTCACGACGGCGTAGGCGATCCCCATCGCGACAAGAATTTGTCATCTGAAAAATACTGCCTCATTGTTATACTCACGTGCTTTCGGTGCTTTCATTATTAGGATCCGGTCGCGCCGCGGGTACGCGGCGCTATCGTCGCGTTCTGCGCGCTGCGCCGCTGCAACTGCTGCGCCGTCGTACGTGCGCTGTTGTCGAATGCCGTCGCATTTGTGTGTTGCGATATAAAACCTCTCGTCTTAACCTGCGTCTGTTGTCACATGGCCAAAGAGCTAATCACGGCGGAAAACCTTAATACGCGACCTAAGCCACTGGCATGCTTGGAGACCTATCCGCGACAAGCGAAAGGCCGTGTGACGCAAACGAGCTCTGGCGTCGCCTTATTTGGGCTAACGTCATATCGCATCTGGTTGAAGTGCCCTGCGCTCGCCCGGGCGGTGTCATACCTGACACAGGGACTACGTCCGACAGGAGATCGATGTGACCTAGGGCTATCGTTTATTGTGACATCATTTCTCCTAATGAGAGAACCCCAGGTGGGCGTAGCCTGCGGTCATACACCCCCGATTTTCTCTTTTCTTTCCTTTCCAAAGCACCTAAATTAATATAAATTGTATTTTATTACAAGGACTACAAAACACCTGACCTTTGTCAAAATGTATTGAGAATAAGTTTATTAGCTCTGTTCTTTGTATAAACCTTTGGTTTTCCACTAAAATTCTGAATACATAGCAGAAAGCCGTCACGGCTTTTTCTTCTCACTAAGGTCTTGGATGAGCTTCATCCCAGTGTGCCTCCGGTGCAGACATATTTACCTGGCAGGTGAACGCCATTAAGTTTTCATAAGGCTGCTCCCACTAAAATGCTGTGGCCTTGTAAACCTTGATCATATCATAAATAATGCAATCAGTATGGAATAATTATGTGTCATGCATGAGATGAGACTCTATCATACCCCTGGCAGGAAGTCTTTGTTGACTCCTCACACATGCTACGTAAAGAGAGACCAATTTGATGTATATGTGAAAATATGGCCAAGGGGAGTGAATGTGGTAAATACTCAAACTGGTGAGCAAAGCTAAGTGTACTCAAAATGAAGTGAAAAGTATTATAACATAAACCTTTCCGCAAAGTGCACGGGTAAATACAAAGTAATAAAGTGGACTCACAGGAGTGGGATATCGTACACCTGATTGGAGGTTCTCTCTAATTAATTTAATCACCACAGTGCAAGGGCTCTACGCCTTGTTAGGCGATCAAATAGGATGTGGAATATCAATTTTAATTGAAACAAAACTTGTTTAAAACCTGATCTAAATCTACCAAATATGACACTTAATTAAAGGTATGAAGAGGTCACTGGGGATGGGGATGGTATTCACAAAACAGTTTGCATTCCTTGAAAGTACAACATTTGAGTTGAATCTTTGGACATCTGAAGCAATGTAATATAAGCAGATTTCTCCATACACCATACATTTCACTCACAATATATTCCTTTTCGGGACAAATAGGTCCTAAATAGCTGCTTCAAATTCTTTTCTTCAGATTTGATTGTTTAATGTCTTTTTCAATGCTTCTGCACTCCATTTTCCTCATGGGATGAAATTCTTGCCCCCATAGACGGATCATGCAAGTCTTCTAATGTAGGTAATTCATCTCGTCCCTTGAATCTAATAAATTTTCTATCTCCTTGATTAAGTCTTTGCTGCTGCGGGATCAGATCCTTTCATTAGACTGGGAGGAGCCTCTGATCAACTAAATTGATCTATCACATCTAATTAATAATCCTCACACCACATGAGTATAAGCTACTAATATTTCCAAACGGTTCATTATATGAGCAGTACCCGATTATATAAATTGATGTTCAAACCCCTGAAAATAACTTAGAAAGCGCCGTCTGAATGTTCAGCAATTAAACCCCAACTGGTGTTTGTGTTCATTATGCTGAATTCCAATCATCACCAATCAAACGAGAAAGATAATGAAGAAATCAAGAAGACAGAAAATCACAGATTTGAGCTTCGTCTTGCCTCAACGATGCGTAATTGAATATAAGTGCGACTATGAAATCTCTTTATTGAAATAAAAATCTGCTCTAAAACTACTCTAAGATCTATTAAAAATAAATCTGCGATAAAAACTAAGAAAATGGGCAATTTAAGAGAAAACCATGAGAAAAGTCAGATTTTAGCTTCAATCTTTGTGCGAACCTTAGTGATCTGAATCTCTGTTATCTGACAGAAATCTCTTCAATGAAATAATCTGTAAAACTGCTCTAAATCCCCAAAAACAAATCAAAATTTGTAGAAAAACTGGAAAAATGGGTAGTCTAGAGAGAGAAACCTAAAGGAGAAGAGGCTCTCCCGATCTTCGCTGCCTCTTTACCTAAGCAGTATATATGGTCCTGGGTGAAATGGGCGAGGTGGGTCAAATATCACTTTTGACCTTTTTGGGTTCTGCCGGCCGTTTTGGTCATAAAACAGCAAACTTGTCATAACACTGTTTAAGGTGCGACCAAGTTTCCTGGTCGTGTTCTGATTTTTAGGGTTCTGCGACAGTTTTTGGACAGGCTTGTTTTCTTCTCCAACTTGTCGAGGCCATAGCTGCTTCATTTGCTTTCAGTTTGGGCGTAATTGTGGTTGTCTGGAAAGCTCTTTGAATGTAGAATGTAGAAATGCAGCATAGAAATTTAGACCGTTTGTGTTCCATATAGTTATAAATTTATCTTCAATCATGGTGAGACTCCGGTTGGCTCTTCTTTATAAATATTGCTCATTCTTCTTAAATCGCACTTTTCATCAATAATCTGCAAAACCAGTTAGAGAAATTTTATGAGTTTCACATGAATATGGATATAAAATGCACAAAATAGCATGTGAAATAGACTCCAAAACATAAATGGGTTTTCACTCATCCATTCGCTAGTGTGAAAAACTGAGTCATTTCACCTTGACTTGACTCATTGGACCGAATGCTCCAATATTCATTTAATTTATTAAATTCCATGTGTTTATTTATAGGCCACACCGTAGGATCATCGTGAGCCTTCCATCGTTTTTATGGGCTTTCTGCCATAGGCTATCATGGCTCCTTACTTCATATAAATTTGGGTCTCATTTCTGCCAGGATCTACCCCAACACTCTTAACACATAATTTATCATCATTAGTGTTTTTACTCAACCATTAGTCTTGATTTTGGACATTTGTCCATTTGAGCTCATTACACATTCACCAAGGATGGTGAATCAACCATTATATGCACCCACACGAGCTAAACGTGTTCTTGTGCATATGGGATCTGTGTACATTAAGTTTATTCATTATTTCCAACTTATGGAAAATAATTTTCATTCATCACATCAATATGTTAAAGGCATATATCAATATCAATACACACATGCATGTTGTTGTCGTGAGCAATATGCATAAAGTCCCATGAGTTGGGACCTCAGTCAATGAGGCATAATCTGGCCTCGACCTTGTTCCAAAACCACATAAGCCCACATCAAAAATAAAATTTTCTTTATTTTTGTTAATTTTCCAGAAAATGTGTCTGTCTTGTGAGAGGTTTCTGTCACGGAACTCCCTGTCCTTGACGACTGAAGTCGCACCAGGCGTCCTTTCTTTTGAGACTCCTGAGTGGGTGCTCACGTAATAGTGTGCTTCTGGCAGACTATGTAGTGACCTGTGTAAGCAGAAAAAAAGAAAAAAGACAAGAAGACAAGAAAAAGAGGAAAATTTGAAGGGCTTGTGCATATACTTGCATGCTCTTGCTTCTGTGCATATATGTATTATGTGCCACAGTCAATGTGTGGTGCACTTGCCTGCAATCGTCGGCTAGGTCCACGACCAAGCTATCTAGGGACCCAAAAAATCAAATTCTGCCTGATTTGGGCTATGCATTTTGGTCTGTTTTTGTTCCAGTCGATCGAAAATTTTGGAACTAGACACAGACCATTCTGATGGGAGACAAAACGTACTAGATGGCCCCTTAGCTAGGAAGTAGAAACAAGTAGGAAAAATCCCTACCTCTTGGAGTTTGTGAAACTCCAGTTTGATCTCTGCTTGGTCTCATGTGTTTTCTTGTATAAAATGACACTTGACGGCCGGATCTTCGAGAAATCTAAAGAGAAGGAGGAGCCTCTCTCTCCTCTTCCCTTCTTCTCCCTCTTTTCCCTCTCTTTTCTCTTTCCTCCCTATCTCAACCGATTTGGCCTAACTTGGTCAAGTGGGAGACCTCATCTTGCCACTTGTCACTCTCTCGTTGGCTCTCTTGGATTCTCCTTATCCCCTTATCCATAACTTTGGATTTTCAACCTATCAATTCATGACACATGGCCATTCCTTATACCTTTGTTTGACTTACTCTCCCATTTGACACATGGTTCCATATGAGGCCATCAAATATGTGCAAGTGTCACTTATCACGTCGGTTGCCTCGAAAAGCGTGAAATTCAGGCTACCTTGGAATTTGTGAGAAGTCGATAAGGTAACTAGATTTATAAGGCGATTCCAACGATGAAGTCATTTCATCATCCGAGATATAGAAAGTCGGTTTTCAGCATTCTGGTTTACCACAGCTGCCCCGGAAAATTTGAATTTTCGGGTTTTCTGACTCCCACTAAATTTTAGCTCTGATACCGTTTGATGACATTTATAAACACGTTTGGTAATGACATATGTTTCTACATGAATGTTCACATGTCATGCAATATCACAAGCCCTCTTGACTCCCTCACACATGCATATCACCATGTATGAAAACCTCATTTTACAAAACAAAGATTTTTGTCTTATAATTCAGAGTCATTGGGCAGGCCACCGATAAGCACTTTATTAAAACCGTAATAAATATTTTTAGATGCTTGAACTTTCTGGGTTCACATGGCGTCGTGTGCCTTCCACAGAAGGCAATTTTCATGGGAAGCACTCGCGGGTTGGTCACATGTCCCAACAAGGATTGCAGGCCTTCCACTTGAGGGAGGGTTGTCTATCACGCTAGCGTTGCTACCGACACATAATTAAACCGTGTGACTCTAGGACGTTGTCCATGGCGAGGCCCGCATTAAACACCAGGCACGGTGTTAATTCTTCCATGCACTCCTCATTTTAGTCGATGTCCTAATATATCTGTCTGATACCCATACATGTGTTCTGTATTGCATGCATAATGAGAGCTCATGAAACATTTAAAATCATGGGATAATTATGTCTCTTTGCTTATAATTCACATCCATCTCTCTTCTGTTAATACATCAAATAATATATCAACATGATTCTCACACACAGCACATGTCATTCAATCGACGACAACACCTGAACTAGATCTTCCTGTTCGAGACCCGAAACCCATATATAGTTGTTGTGTTAGTCCATAGCCCGGCAATGACACTACAAATCATCACCTCCGTCACATATTCTCAGCGGCTTGCCACAACTGTTCGGAAGCGCAATTCTAAGGCAGAAAAAGACCTTCAGCCCTTAAATCATCAACAGATTTGATCACGGCTATTCTTAAAGCCGGCCCACAGTGACTAGAGCACATACCTCATGGCCATTGAATGACCCTTGGCAAGAATAACTGGTATGGGAGACCCTACCTCTTGGAGCCCGGACTAACTCCTTCACGACCCGTCGAACCTCTAAACATTGAGACACTGGCGAACAATAGAAGCTAGACCTCATTTCCTCCCCTTTTCTTTCTTTTTCGTTCTCTTTTCTTCCTCTTTTCTTTCTTTTCTTTCCATCTTTTTTGTTCCTTTTCTCCTTCTCCCCCATCGAACTCATTTTTGTCTAGGTGTAGAATGCCTTTCTCAATCATCTTGACACATGGAAATCACCATTCCATGTGTTTCTCATGCCCCTTTTCTTCCCACTTAGTTTATGCATGATAAAAACATGACACTTGGCTTCCTATGTGCCAAGTGTCCACTTGTTTGGTGCCACATGGCATGTTTCCTCGTGCCACGATGTCACCATGTCGTTGTTCACTTCGCCTCAAAATATGTGAAATCATACGTTTGAGTCAATGATCTGCCCAGATTTTCTGAGACAAAACTCAACAGGTGTGGTGCATTGTAAGTCATCAGGAATCAGAAAATTCCCGGGCTTCTGACCTCACGGTAATCTATCGTTTAAAACTCTACAGACTTTCCTAAATCCTTCTAAAACACAAGCACCACATGGACAAAGTAGCACTACTAAAAAGGGATAATTATTGACCTTTTAATATTGAGAAATTATTTTGTTGCTAAATGTAGCCCCCAGCAAGGAGGTCCATTGACTACCAGATCAACACAACGGAAAAATCTATACATCTCGTATCATGAGACGCATACCTGATTAAAAATGGCCTCTTGGGCCCATAAACCAATACTCAAAAAATAAATATCACAACTATATTCCAATAGTCCAAGAGTTATACATTTCTCTTAATACACATACATATTAAAATTTATAATTCTAATACATATTATCCAAAAACATCAAAGCCTGACACAGCTTTCTTGCAAAAATCGGTCTCTAAGGAAGAGCCGTCTTCGAACACCAGTGCACAGAAAAATGTTCCCTCGACAGGGTGTCGTGATAGTGAATCACTGAGGTTACTCTCCACCCTAGAAGACCATGTCTGATGCTCAGTTAAACCACTACACCTCTGGTAATGCGTGATCCTGCTTGAATGTCTACATGCCCGTTCCATGTCTCGAGTCCTCACCGACTCCTCCGCTTTCAAAGCTATGTATGAGAAAAATATAATTTTAAACAAAACTTATTTATTCTTGAAAGTACACTCACCAGGCGTGTGAGTAAAAATATGGACTACCACTAAAGTGAGTTGGTTGGTGAGCTTTACGACTTAGTCATGGTCCTCATCAGAAATGATCTGTTGAAACCATCTCAGCAATTCTCGGAAAATCATCTGTGAAATTCCTTTCCACAATATGTTCGTTCGAGAAAATTCATGTCATGCACTAACACCTAATCTCTAGGTTACCAGTGCATGAAAATGCATTATGCCATTTCCAAAACCATTTTATACAATATATATACCAATATGTCGTATACAACATTCTCAAATTTGCAATTCACACCACACATGTAATTAAACAATATTGGATCAAACAACACCCAAATTAACTCACCAGGCAATTCCACCGATTTCATCTCGATGGCCTATACTCACGGTATATTCCATATAATTGGGTAAATCTAATTTTATCTCCAATGGCCTATACACACAATTATATTCCATATAGTGAAATGATCTAATTTATCTCCAATAGCGCATACAAACAAAATTTATTTTATAAAATATTAAACAAACACCCCCAAGCTTGACCCTACGATCTATGGATTGTCAGAATGGGCTCAAAATTCTTAAATTTCACCTTAGGTTTCCAAGATTTGGGACCGATAAAGCCGACCCCTCACGACTCAAGCCAGCACAGCATTTGAAACACTTAAACAAAGGGTAAAACAAGTGGATAAAGCCCCCTGCACCTCACGGTTTGTCTAAGCTCAACTTTTTGGTGATCACGTGTGGCTCATCGGTAAATCAATTTTGCCCTTTAGCCCAAGCGAAGAGCCTATGGTCAATTTTCATAGATCTGAAAGAAGTAAGAAAAATAATAAAAAAATAAAATTCTCTTCTTACATCCTCTCTCATATATGGTTTTCTCCTACATTTGCTTTTATAATGTTTTATTATTATTATTATTATATTATTATTATTTATTATTATATTATTATTATTATTATTATTATTATTATTATTATTATTATTATTATTATTATTATATTATTATTGTGTGTATTACGGATACTTGAATTTCTATTGCCCATTACAGGATCCATTCTGCCGAAAAATTTTATTTCTTTTTAGTTCACTTTATTGTAAATGAACCATCGAATAACTCGACCAGGATTTTCATGAAATCACCCTTCAATTACTAAGCGATTTATCACCCGAAGTGCGTAAAATATTCAGGCTATCTCAAATTTGAAACTTTTCTAGGTTACTAGATTTCGCGAGGCAGATTTGCGGTACAATCCGTTTAAATCATCGAGATCTAGAAATTTCAGTTTTCAATTAGATTACCATTTACCTTTTTTCAGAAAAAATGAATTTTTCTCGGGTTTTACATTCTCCCCCCCTTAACAGAATTTCGTCCCGAATTCCACTTTATATGCTCACGTAAATATGCGCATTACATAACTCGAGACCATGTCGAGTATAACACGCCTCGAGATCACAATCAACGACAACTCGATGCAGGTTGTCAACTCATCCCATGTGAGGGAAACGTGGCTCCACGATATCTCTCACCATGTCTAACCAGCTCTTCATCCTAAGGAAGAATTTCCATCGCATCTCTCTAAAGGCCTCGACCTCTAAGCTCTGAAGCCTGTCACCACAATTCAGCAATGAATGGTGGATGTCCAGTTTAACGCTACTCTGAGTCAGCAAATGCAAGAGTAGAAAGTTGCCGCATATCGGCTAATGCGAGCGGCTTCGATCACGGCGCCACTGAGATCTATGCCTCCTATGACAATCTCGCCTCATATGCCCAGGCTGGTGGCAGTGGTAACACGTCATCGCGGCGACCGAACTCTCGGCTGTAAATCACGTGGTGGGCCTGCGACCTCAATATACCTAACATATGTGACCCGTCTACGAAATACTAGTGATGGTCTCACGAACCACGTTAAATTATGGAGAAACAAAGCTGTATCTGTTCATCCATCCTTGGCCGGACATGCATCGTCCCCAAACCTCGAGGATCACATATAAGAGCTGACCTCCTCGTATGTCAGAATTGGCGGCGTGGTGGCACCATGCCTTGTCTGGCGGCTATTTCTTTCGTCTCTTGATGATTGGGGGGCCCAAGTGTCCATAACAACAAATTCTATAATTGGACAATATTAAAAAGTGTCGGGCTGCCAGTAGAAATAACACATGCTCACTTACTGCGACTACATGTCCCATCCTGGCCTTGGTCATCCTGAATATCATACGAAAATAGAAGTCTTCGCTGCTCTGGGTTGGAAGAAGATGGATCTTCCTTCATCTGGTGCCAGCACCCTATCTTGGATGCCTCGCATGTCATCTACCTCTCCCTCTTTGTCTATTGGAGGATGAGGTGCTTAAGCGCCAGGTGTGATCACCACTGGTTCATATTGGTGTGCACATGCGATATGACAGCTGCAATCTCTCACGGCCTCGACAAAGGCATCTTTAGTCAAAAAGCCGGCGGTGCGACCCCGATAACTCGTGGGCAACCTCTACGTCATCGCCCTCGACTAGCCATTTACACAGTTCAAATGGAAAGTTCAATTTCAATGTAGTATCTCTACGGCTCAAACATAGCCCCTAGACACTATTCATACACAATGCCCATGCATTCATTAATACAAGACTAATTCATTTATTAAATCATTTTTTCCTAATATTGCTAATCACTAAGCACGTCCTGTATATATAATTCATCAAACAATCACACCTTTATTACATGATCACGTAAAACACCATATCACGTTACAATCTCGTCTGTGATTGTCTAGGTAACATACTAACCCTAACATCAAGCCACCCAAGTGGTGATGTTCTTACACCTTAATAACTACGCCTTAACCTAAATCCCTCCAAGCCCTAGGTAATCGTATACTAACATCAATAAGCTCTAGGTATTTATAAACCTAGGCTCACGATACGAAATTGTAGAAAAAATTTAGTCTCGAACTACATATAACTACACCGCAAGGCTCCTGGGTGTCAATTTACCTTGGCTGCGATACTAATTTGTGATGCCCCAAAACCGGGGGTCCATTGACTACCCGTCAACCTGAGGAAAATCTATACATCTCGTATCTACGAGGCATACTGAGTAAAATGGCATCTTTATTATAAACCAGTACCGAAAAATAAAAATATCTGACTATGTTCAATAGTCAAGAGTTATACATTTCTCTTAATACATACATATTAAAATTTATAATTCTAATACATGTATCAAACATCAAAATACAACCGGCTTTCTTCAAAATCGGTCTCTAAGAAGAGCGTCTTCTCGAACACATTACTGAAAAAATGTTCCCTGTAGCAGGGTGAGCTGTAATGATGGTGAATCCTACCTATAATAGGTTACTCTCCACCTAAGTGCATATGCAATGCTCAATTTAAACATAAGTAATCGTGATCCTACTTGAATGTCTACATACCATTCCATGAGTCCTCACCAGACTCCTCACACTTGCCTATAAGATATGTATGAAAAATATCATTTCAAAATAAAACTTGTTCTTAATACACCTGTCGACGATGTCGGTAAAAATATGGACAGCTACCCTCCGAGGCGGAGTGGTTGGTGAGCTTTCGAGAGCAGTCATGGTCCTCATCCGGGAAATGATACATTGGCCCATCTCGACAATTCTGGAGAAAATCATCTGTGAAATTCCTTTCGCCCAACCATGTTCGTTTTCGAAAATATGTGTGCTTTTTAGCACCTAATCTCTAGGTTACCAATTTACATAACAGAAAATGATATCCATTTCCAAAACCATTTATACAATATATACCAATATATTAATTATACAACATTCTCAAATTTTAATTCACACCACATGTAATTCAGCAATATGGATCAGGTAACTTTTGAGTGCTCTTGAGCAATTCACAATTTAAATGCTCGATATAGCTCTACTCACAATTATATTCCATATGGTGGGTAAATCCTAATTTATCTCAATAGCCTGTACACACAATTATATTCCTATAATTAAGCAAATCACAATTTTATCTCCAATGTATAACCACCTTAAAGAAAATTTATTTTATAATTATTAAACAACACCAACCTGCAGTCACAGATGTCTAGAATGAGCTCAAAATTCTCAATTCTCAAGTGCAAAATGGGACAGTCAAACATTTCATGGCTCAAACAACCTAAGCATTTACAAAACACTTAAACGAGAATTAAACAAGTAGGATAAAACCACACCTTACGAGTTTGTCTAAACTCCCAACTTTTTGGTGTCACGTGGCTCTCGTAGCGTGGAGTCAATTTTGCCTTTTGCCTCGGCGAGCCTACGGTCTGATTTTCATAGATCTGAGAAAGAAGTAAAGAGAAGAAATAATAAAAAAAAAGTAAAAATTCTCCTCTTCTTAGCCCTCTCTCGCCCATACCGTTTTCCTCCCACCATTTGCTTTTAAGAATGTTTTTATTATTATTGTATTATATTATTATTATTATTATTATTATATTATTATTATTATTATTGTGTGTATTATTATTATTATTATTATTATTATTATTATTATTATTATTATTTGGATAAGCGATTTCTGTGCCCCATTGGATCATTTCTCCCGAGAAAAATTTTCTTCTTTTGGTTCACTTTGTGTAGTGAACCCGTCAAACCTTCACGACTTGAGATTTTCATAAATCTTCCCGAAGATTACTAGCGTTTATCTACCCGAAATTAATCAAAATATTCCGACTATCTCGAGAATTTAATGAACTTTTCTAGAGTCACTAGATTTCACGAGCGAATTTAATGGTGTATCCTGGTTTGATCATCAGAGATCTAGAGAATTTTGGTTTTTCAGTGGAAATTTACCGTTTTACCATTTTTCGAAAATTGAATTTTCTGGGTTCACACTAAATTTTTTATTAGCGATAAAATTTTGAATTTGTCTCAATATTGGCCTGCACTATTTTCAGAACAAGTATAACTTTGTTTTGCTAAACATATTGAAAAATTCTTGACTATGCCATTCATAAAATAATTTGCGATGACATTTTGCATTGAGTGATAAGTTTGATAATAAAATATACATTTTAGCAATGAGTATATCGTCTAATTTGTTGCTAGTATTGAAATTTAAAGATAAGATTTGTTTTGTCACTATTGTCTTTTCTAAAGCATGTATAATGTTCAAATATATTTATTTTATAAATTATAATCCTATATTTATTGAATATAAATTTGTATTTCGCATAAGGTAATATATTAATTAATATATATAACTACCAGATAAATAGTATTCTGAGTTTAACTAATATTTTACTTTATCTTTTCCAAATTGTTTTCATTTTTTCAAATTGTTAAAAATGTAGGTAATTAAATATTCAGCCTCTTGACTCAAGCGGTTTACTGTTATCCCATTGTAGTATCATATCATCATCGCCATTACCACCATCATCATTATTAAATAGAAATAAGAATTAAAGCTAACTAATTTTTTAATTTGGTTTATTATCTAAGCTATAATTGAATTGGCGCAACTATAAGAATAATTATGGTTGAGGTTATTTTCAAACCATAGCTATAAGAATGATTATTGTTGGGGTCATTTTATGCAACTATAGAATGATTATGGTTGGCTGTTGTTGGCGCAGCTTTGCATAGGAAAGATATAAATGAGG